>JAGDQP010016693.1:17294-40049 GCA_022664845.1 Lepisma saccharinum
TCTTCCCGTTTTCCTCAATCTCCTGAATCTTCTGCGTCAGATATTCTCGCTTTTTGTTTCTGAACCCTAGTGTGGCGTTTCGTTTCGCGTTACTGTAGTGGTTGGTATTTGCTTCGCTTTTATTACTTAGCCATCGTTGCCTTGCTTGTTTTCGTTCCTCATGAAGTTTAATGCATTCTTCATCAAACCAAGGTTTGTTTTTCTGTTGTTTCTTCTCACCTACGCGTTCCTTCGCTGCGCTCTTAATTGTTTCACGAATTGCCTCCCACATCTTACTTACATCAATTTCATTATTAATATCATCATTATTACTCGAGTCGGCTAGGATTTCGAACTTATTTGAGAGTTCGAGTTGGTAATCTGCTCTTATGCTCGGATTATTTAATCGTTTCACTTCGAATTTCAGTTGTTTTGATCCCTTGCTTTCTCTGTTCGCGATGCATAACTTTTCCCCTACTTTTGTGATCACTAATTGATGGTCGGTGTCACCTTCCGCTCCTCTGTACGACCTAACGTCCATTATGTTGGTGTGTCTTCGTCTGTCTACTAATACGTGATCGATCTGGTTGAGAGTTTTTCCGTCCGGAGATACCCATGTGTATTTGTGTATGTCTTTGTGTTCGAAGTACGTGCTCTTTACCAGTAAGTTTTTCGAAATCGCGAAAGTTATCAGTCTTTCTCCATTGTTGTTGGTCTTTTCGTGAAGGCTGTATTTGCCTATAGTAGGTCTATATTTTTCTTCCCTCCCTACCTTTGCATTGAAATCACCCAACACAATTTTCGAATTATACTTCGGTAATCGGTCAAACAGCCTTTCTAGCTCATCGTAGAATATATCTTTGTCGTTATCAGTAGCCACCTCAGTCGGAGCATAGACGTTTAATAAAACCGTGTTGCCCCATCGAGTACGTATCGTAACGTACGATAGTCTTTCGTTTACGAACTCTATATTCTGAACCGCCTGAAGGATACTATTCTTAATGAGGAATCCTGTTCCGAAATCGTGAGACTGTGTTCCCCCGTAGTAGAAAGTGTACTTGCCCTGTGGGATACTATCTTGACCCTCCCACCGAACTTCTTGTATCGCTAATATGTCTAGCTCGTACTTCTCGGTCTCGCGTACCGCCACCTGAAGAGCGCCCGTTTGGTATAATGTTCGTACGTTCCACGTTCCTATTCTAAGGTCTTTCTTAATCCTGTTCATAGAGCCCCCTGAAGCAGTCCCAGCCCGGAGATCCGAATGAGGGACTAGTTTACCTCCGGAATATTTTACCCCAGGAGAATCCATGAACCATCTGTTACTATTTCTTGACATGTTTTAGCGGTGTAGAGTTGTCAGCTCTACGACCTCGCAGTAAAGGTAGACATTCAAGATGTCGCCCTCTGTCCATCTCTGAGCCTTGCCGATGTCATTCATCTTCAGCCTCAGAGTGGTAATGGTGATGCTGCTTCCCCTCACCATGATATTTTTGTTCGGGGTTATCTTCCCCTAGCCTTTGTAGATCCCTCTACTAACTGCAAGGCAGCAGTACTGGTTTTGGTCCGCCCCGGAATATTTCCGGTACCCACCATATCTGGTCGGCATTCCCCTATCCGCCACCTGGGGAGGCGCCTGGTGGAAGACCAGTAACTCCAACCCGGAGCATGTGTGCTACGGCTGCTATATCAAGCATTACTGCAGTTGCCTTGGGTAAGTGATCAGTGAGGGTGTCGGTTGGAGATGCTTTCTTCTTCATGCATTCGATGATATCTGACTTGCTGGATGGTTCTCTTAATTGTCCAAACTCAGATATGGATGGTGGATAGGCATGATTCTCGTGTACGAAGAAGGCGTCGATGTCACCATCACGCTGCTGACAGGCAACATAGAGCTTACAAAGAATGTTCGAGTCATGGCGCAGAAAAGGTATTTTTCCCTTTTGTTTGAAAAAAATAGGGCTTCGTTTCAACTTGAAGAGCAGTCAGTAGGGTGCATGCATTAGATTGTAAGCCTGATAATCAAGTGAATGCAATTGCCGGTCGTATGTGAACAAGTAAGAAAGTTGTGTATTACTGTGCCGTCCAGGTTCAGCGGCCAAGTTATTACACACATACGTAACGACCGTGACGACCATCCCAATGCCATGAAAGAGGATAAGGTACAAGGGCAAGTGACTGCGCGATGTGTACAGCAGTGGTAAGTGTTCGAACCTAGGAGCCTTTACCGTAGTAGTTGTATGCATGTTTGTTGCCTATTTAACCACTACCACGAGGGCATCATTACTACTACTGGAATTATAGTCGAACTACGATAATCGGAACACCGCTTTATTATACCAGGTCCGTTATCACCAGCAAACCATACCCATTATACGTGGTAGTGGGCGTTGTGGCGCGGGGACTCCAGAAAACCATCCAAGAGCCTTTAATACCCTTCATGGAAATGGGCCCTAAAATGTAATTGCAAGGATAGTAAAAATTTTTAATGTATTAAATCAATGTGCACCTACCATTAAACTTTACATAACCTGTTCTTGCGATTTGAGAGGGCAGTACAGTAGGTCTGCTAAGATTATTGTGGGTCAAAGTTTCTAATTTTGGAAGGTCTGCAAGACTGTCAAAAGTGGAGTAAAAGTGCTCTTCTCTTCTTTATAGGGTAACATTATGCTTCCAAGACAAAAGGGCCCTCTGGGGGTGGGGTGGAGAAACATCCGGGAATAGGGTTGTTTAGTGAAAGCTAATTGTAGGTGGCAGCACCAACGCTCCCACTAATCGATTTCCGCTTCTCGTTTGTTCTTACATAAGAATACTTTTGCAGGTACGAAGCTTAATTTACAATTTCCTTTAAATATTTTTTTTTATTGTATTGACGTTTACTTATCACGTTCCAATCGTGAAGAAAACCATTTCAAGAATCCTTTCTAGCCAAGAATGGCTTCTGAATACTCAACTTGGAATCTAAAATTTCTTTAAAGAAGAATTGAGAAGACGAGGTGCTCTGGCTGTAATGCTACTTTGATGAAATGTTGAGTCGAGATTACGAGGGCAATGGTGGTTACCCAGAAACAACCTCTCCGTAAATAAATTGTGTATTACTGGTACGGTTCTCTATTCCAACTTCTTTAGTACACAGAAACAGGGTTATACACAGCGACATGCGCTCAGTGGTTACCTAGCACTCTAGCAGTAGAGTCTATGATAATGCGATATTATCCGGTAATTCATATATGAATTTTAACACTTTCATATGAGCAGGAACAATAGCGAACAGCTAATCTCCCAGGATTTTATTTAAGAGATGCAAGTAGAATTTGAAAAATTTCTATCCATTCTAAACCGTAAACCCTTTTTTATTTGGGAGGTGTGTTGGAAAATTTGTCGGTGACACCTTTCCTTTGGGGGGGGCGGGGGGGGGGGGGTAGCAGAATCCTGATAGCGAAGTTTAAATTTTGATGATCTCGTTCACCCCTTATGTTTGACAAAAGTGTATATTATAAACTACACACTATAAAACACTATTACATAAGAAAATTTACTTACGAGTCCATTTTTAACATTATAAACTCACAGGTCATTTCCTCCGCGTAACTTAAAGACCCATTAGCAATTTTGTTCATCTGTTAGTGCTTTACGCAAATATACTTGTACTTGTGCAGAGTGTCAACACAAACATTACCGAGAGTGTATGTTATGTGCAGTGATTCTGCCAACCCCTATGTGGGGGTGTCACCCCCCAAAAGCTCAGGTACATATATACCCTATATGTATGCGGTGTACAGCTGAAATATATAGGACTAGCTAACTTTTTCCCTCACCAGTGATATCTCTTGTGCAATGTACAATTTTGTTAAATATTCTGAGGAAATTTCGAATCCAATCATACTATTTGCCCCAATACCACATTATTGTGATTACCGCACGAATTGGGTATTACTGTTCTCTACAAACAGCTATTTATTATAAAAAATGTAAACTCAATAGATACCGCGGAGGAGATGATAGTGAAATTGCCAGTTCTGAGCAGGGACAAAATCGAACAAAGCGAACTGTCGATATTTGTAAATCTTTAGCAAATTGTGTATTTTGGGCCATTTTAGTAACTAATGATTTCGGACCGTCTCGATTACATTAACTGTTAGGTATCTAAAATCCAGAAGCATCCATGCCCCAGCCGACATTCCACCCCAGAACTTTGGAGACAGTGACCTTTCGCCTCACACCACACAGCTACTGCTGTCGACATCGTCGATTCCACCAGGATTTTCAGTTTGTTTTTGTTTTTTGGTGGGGGGGCGGAGTAAAGTCAAAATTGGGAGAATGTAAGTGGAATTTTGCACGGTTATTATCGATTATTTTACCTTAATTTTTTTTTAAGTTGGGGGTGTATTCGAGAATTTGGGGGTGACATCCTCCACATCGGGCTTCGCAGAATCGCTGCACATAATATACACTTTCGGTAATCTTTGTATTAATATATGAATATAATGTATAAGGGCGTGTACAAGTATATTTGCGTAAAGCAGTAACAGATGAACAAAATCGCTAATGGGTCTATAAGTTACGCGGAGGAAAAAAATCTACGAATTTGTAATGCTAAAATTGGACTGGTAAGTAAATTTCCTCATGTATTTGGAGGCCCCGGGCTATTGCCTCTGTTAGGGCCCATCTACCTGTCTCCTGTGCATGGTCGTCTTAACATCATCGCTGACCCTTGGACAAAGCAATTTACTCGGGTCCCTGCCTGCACAGACACACATGGAAGCGGTAAATAAAATGAGATCTTTAGCAAAATTCATTATTCGCAAAATAAACATGCATTTATTACAAAACTTTTATCTAATATTAGAATAAAAAGTAAATCGTAAGTTTCACCACAAGTACCTACAGAAATTTCAATGCTGTCTCGGATTTCTTTTTAAAATTCGAATCCGTTCCTTTATATATATATATAAACACGAATTGGTAACTCTAATATTTATCCCTTTTAGATACTATTGCATTAAACAGCAGTTTATCAAACTATGGCACGCATACCAGCACTCGTGCGCGAACTTTTGGATACTGGTAAACCCCCGTGAGCTCAGTGTTTCTTTCAGGCACCTCTCCGGCGGTGCTAATGTACCGCTAATAGTGCAAAATTGTAGTTTACTATTTATCCTACTATTGTAATGCTAATTGTACAAGTAACGCCCTCTCAGTTCTCTGAAATGCGCCCCTCCCCGGGGGGCTAATTTTCTGAACGAAAACATGCGTGAGCTTAGTGAAAAATTAATAATAAATGTATAACTAACCTAACATATTGTCACTGATTGAACGAGGAAATATCTTATGTCCAGCCCAAGAGTCTTCAAAATTGATACATTCCTAATGAAGCACACGCAACATAGAAACGAACGTTATAGTCTTACTTATCACAAATTTGATTTTAGCACCCCATAATAAAAACACTGCAATTCTGTGGGTGAACGCAAGAAGCAGGTAACATTTCTGTGGTTTCGAGAAAAACAGATTTAAAGCATTATTCCTTATGGTAGATTGTACAGAAACGCCATATGTTTTGGGCAACCAAATATTGTGTCCAGACAACTATTTTTCTAGAGAACAGAGCTGGGCACCTGTAAAGTATTTTGAGAGAGTAACTTATTTTTTGACAATGTCTTTTATCAGGTCTTGCATGCGTTCACAGAATTGTGTTGGCACCAAACAACGTAAAAGAAACCTTTCCAGATAAGCTTTCCGTTATCAATTCGTGGTACACAGATTTTTAATTAGTTTATTCAAATACTTAAAAACAATGACTTATATTCACTGATTTAAAACATTGCGCAGATCTATTTCAAAAATACAAAATGATAAAATATAAAGCAATCCCCTGTGCGATGCACATATTTCGTGAAAGGCGTGTGGGGAATGTGGAGGTAGCGTTCCACGTATTCTCGACCTATGGCACGAAGTGGGGTGGGGTGGGTCACTGGTCAGTCACACGCTCGATCGGCTTTATCTCCCAATGTTCCCAAGATAAAAAAAAACTTTAGTAAACTTTATTTTATATGGGCCAGTCTAGTAAATGCTGACTTCGGTCCGTCACGGTTATCTGTCACGTTCTAGTTAAAAGACACCCATACCCCTGCCGGGACTCGAACCTGGGGGGACCTTCGATTCGTTGGCCTAACGCCTTAGACCGCACGGCTACCCGGTCGGCAATGTGTCCAAGAGTAGCATGGACACTCTGGTACTCAATTTGATATACCTCAAAGCGCCAGGCATTGGGGCACTGAAGAAAAACCTACAGCGTCCTGGTCGGCATTTTAAATCCAGGCCGCCGGATTCGTAGACGCGCTACTGCCTAAGCCACGGCAACTCCATTCGAACATAAACACAGAACAAAAGTAAAAAATAATACGCCTATTATTTCCTCTTGAAATATGAGAATTCTTTATCGGAGAATGTAGATTTTAGCTATTTAACGCAAATAATTTAACTAATTTTGTTCACGTTTTTATACTGTTGTTCCATTATATTATTCAAGGTACCATCTCAACATTTTCCTAATGTGATTGAAGGAGCCACAGGAAACCTCAGTCACAATGCTCGGCACTGGGAACCGTTGACGACCTAGTAGCCGTGTGGGCTAGGGCGCTAAGCCATCGACTCGAAGGTCCTGGGTACGAAATCCCGGCTGGGGCATGGATGTTTGTGATTGTGGATTTTAACTAAAACGTGACGGGCTGAAGTCAAAAGTTACTAGAATGGCTCATACAAAATAGAGTTTACCAAAATTTTACCGAGAATAATTCTTGAGACCTAATTACAAGGCAAATACGCTAACAAATGTATAATAAGTACTGGAATTCATACAAATTTAAATTTTATTAGCATTGAAAATTCAGTAATATTACTTGGTGCAACGACGAATGTATCAATTTCGGTCTAACAGTTTGAGAGCCCCTGCAGCTGCACTAAAAACACAGTGTAAATAGTCTGCTTATCAACCTATAACCAATGTCACACGTTACATGATCAAAAGATCAGTAGAGGCAAATGGTGTACTTGTAGGAAGCTGATTCTGAAATCCTAATGATATGTTACCAGTTATCACTTAACATTTGTCTCTACTGATAGGTAACTGACGTACAATACTTCTCCAAATTGAATAAAATATGATCAAATTAAGGATTAAGAAAGTCAATGCTTGTAAGAAGTATTCATTTAGCAGGGGAAGGGGGAGGCCAGTAGCCTATAGCCCCAGACGACTGCCCACTGTACCCACGCATTAGGACGGGCTGTGACCCTATGCTTACTTTTTACAAAGTAACTGAGCTACATTTGGCGGGCTCTCTGAAGCATTGGGGGCCCTGGGTTACAACCCATTTAGCCCATACGTTATACCGCGCCTGTGTACCAAGAAAAAACGAGCTTTCGTAATATTATTACGGGTAACGTTGTTTCTGTGTAACCACCAATGCCCTCGTAATCTCGACTCGGCATTTCATCAAAGTAACAATACAACCAGAGCACCTTGTCTTCTCAATTCTTTAAAATTTAGAATCTAAGTTGAGTATTCAGAAGCAATTCTTGGCTGGAAAGGATTCTTGAAATGTTTTTCTTCACGGTTGGAACGTTACAATTAAACGTCAATACAATAAAAAAAAATATATATTTAAAGGAAAATTGTAAATAAACCTTCGTTCCTGTAATACTATTCTTATGTAAGAACAAACGATAAGCGGAAAGCGAATGGTCGGAGCGTCGGTGTTGTCACCATCGAAAAAGTTTGGCAGTGAACAGACCCACAGCCGGATTCCAGGCCGAACCAGTCCGCCTCTGGATTCCTGAAAGGAAATAAGAGATTCCAGGATCTTTTCTAAAGCAGAGGTAGATCTAAATGAGTACTCGTGAATTAAACAAGTTTCTGTGTGAGTAAAGATGACATACGTCCTCACCAGCATGCAACCGGGCACTGATATTCAATTTCTTTGATAACAAATAAACAAAAGTTTAGGTGAATATATGCAGCTTTAATTGTTATGAAATCACGCATTTATTTTAGAACGTCGTCGTTCGCCATACAGAATCTGCTGAAATATTTTACTTGGCGCAAACGAATTACCGTATTGTTTCCTGGTGGAAAGCAGTCCCAATAATGCTCATTTCGACCCATCTTTACTTCAGAGAATTTCTGGGAACCCCTACTTTCTTTGGGCCCCGTTATATAAGTTTCAAACATGCATTTTTAGATAGTGCAGATTTAAATAAAGCCTTCTATGACAATACCATGCCGCATCAGCTGTACTGTCCGTGGTGTTAGAAATATAAAGCTCTTGGGGAAAAAGTTCATTTTCCCACGCTTTCAGCGGACTGTAGCTACGTAACTATGCACATTTCGAAAATTTCGGCTTGTTTTGATGTGAGGAATCACTTCCCGAAGTTTGTGTGTGTGGTTTATAAACACGCTATATGTAAACCCTAGCTAATCAGTGACTACCACCTTGTCAAAATACGTCCGTTGCTAATTGCTGCCTTGCATTCTTAATGCACTTCCTGTACTTGGTAAAAGGAACATAAAATGAAATCAAATTGAATTTTAAATCAATTAAAATCCAAGGGAGCATATGGCCCAAAACATTGCTGAACACGGCTATATATTAATTTCTCAAACACTTGTGCAGAGAAATCTACAAGCAAATGGATTACTACAGTAGAACACCGTTAACCCGTCACCTCTGGGACGCAAGGAAAGTCGGATTAGCACAGGAACAAAATTGTACAGTAAAGTGCATAGAAATCCATTTGATAATTAAGAAAAAATAGGAAAAATACAAAAACCGAAGTGTTCACCTTGTCAAAAATCACTGCTTTACCAATCGCACTGGTTAAATGTTACGCTGACTCAACAATATACGTAGTGTTTCAAGGACAAGTGCAGAAATCCGCCATATTTCCTATACCCCCGTTATAGTCGGATTATTCGAGAAGTCGAACCATCGGAGGTCGGATTAACGCGGTTCAACTGTAATTAGAAACTAATTATAATCTCTCTTACCTTAGCTTCCGGCGACGTTCTGCCGTTGCAAAACTTGATGAGTATTGATGATCTGAAGAATCACCAGCAAAAGAATCATGTTCTATAAAACTTTCGTCATTTTCATGATTTTTTTCTCCTTCACCCTCACCAAGGAAAAAGTTGGCTGCCCTCTGGGGATCTTGTTCCTGATTATTCTGCGCCGGTTCCATTTCGAACAGATGAAAAGCTAAAAAGAAAATGAAGCGCTTAAGCCAAGAGATTAAAACGACCCACATTGATTTGATAATGACAATGCAGACACGTTTCTGGTAGAACCCGTCAGAGATCACAAGGTCAAGAACGAGAATTGTGATTCGTCTACAAAAACATTTCATAATACTGACCTCCACGTTAAAAAGAAGACTCTACAACGCTGCTGGTATATCAGTGATATGTAACTGAACGATGTGTGACGTATGTGTGAATTAAATATGCAGTCACATAAAAATGATGTAACAGCATACAGCGTGGTGCTGTTGCATTAACATATATTATACAAGGTACGATTCCACATACAGAGACCACGTTAACATTCAATAATTTGAGAAAAGTGTAAGCTTATCTGACCGTCTCAACAATGTATACTGAGGGCAGAGTGTGCAGATATTAAAATAAAAAAAAAAAATAATAATAAAACCACTGTTTTCTTAAATATTTCGTACTAAAAAGTAAAAAAATAAATAAATAATTTTGTTTATACATGACTAAAAAGAAACGCATGGGACGTGCTCTCATATACAGTCACTTTATAACTTGAAATGGCGCGCCGCATGCTTTTCTTTTTAGTCACGCATAAACAACAATATTTACGTTTTAGTACGAGTTGTTTAAGAAAAGTGTGTTTTCAATTATTCTTTCTTTCGAGCTATTTCGGTTTTCGGATTCTTTTCTAAAGCTAATATTTTGTGACCAAAATTCTAAAGTATTCTGCAAGCAGTCAAACGACAGATCGTTGCAGGTTAGTTTTTAATTTAGTATAAAGAAATTCATATTAAAAATATAAATTAAAATATTCTTTTAAAGTATATATAGAAATATATGAAAGTAACAATGGATTATTGTATTGTCACCGGACTTACGTCGCTGTGCAAAATTTCGTTATTCTATGAATTCGGGAAATGAGTTCAATTAACGTTCCAAGATTTGATGACACCACGAACCATTGTGAACTAAAGAAAATGTCATGAACGCAGGGTCCGGGTATATTCACAATGAAATCTTCCTAGCTAAAGGCAAGGGCGTCGGCAAGAGGGTACTCGCCACCGCCCCCCTGGACTTCAGTCTATATTTTTTGCTATTCTACTTTCATATATACGGTGTGTAGTATACATTTCTACTTTTCACTGCATGCATTTCATAAGGGGTACTTAACGCACTGACGTTATCTTGATTTAAACGGGTCATTTCAGAAATAACGTTCTTTTCGAGGCCGGAAAAAAAATAAATGAAAATGGTGTGTTTCTTTTTGCGGACGGAACCGAAAATGTGATTTTTATGTTTGTCTTGGCCTAACATCTATCATACACTATGTGGTCACTCAGTCACTATTTCCTATTTCTTAATTTTAGAAGATTTAAATTTGTAATAAGAACGGAGGATAACAAATGGTAACGGAGGTATACAAATTAATTACGCAATGATTACCAAATGAATATTATGATTTGTTTATTCACGAACATAAACCTAAATTTTACAACTACAGTTTTGGAAGTATAATGTTATCGGCAGACTTTAATGCTATGGAATAGGATCACACTACAAACTTTTGTACTTGTTAAAAACTTCCAGTGCAAAGTAATGTTGTTGGCGCTTATTTACTTCACGCAAATGTAATGTTTCCATAATGTCTTCTCTTTCCATATAAGAAATTTCAACTTTCTCCTCTTCTGGAAACACGAATTTAGTTGCCGTGGATTTCGTCATATATTTTACTTGAAACAAGACTTGAGCATCAGAAGACCCCATAATTGCAACATAATGACATGTTGTATTTTAACCGCACAATTTCACAAAATAGTCCCCTTTTGAAGGCTAGTTTGTTGAACTTCCTTGTCTCCCTGACTAATATCTGCTGTTGTCGAAATTGCATTTGGGCGCGTTGCTTCGTCTTCACTGCTAGTATCAGATCCCTACACATCCTTAAACTGTATTTTTCTTGGTTGAATAGCTACACTGTTGTTCAGGTCAAATGTAATGAAATCAAATACTCACTACCTAATTCTACAACAAAAGTTATCATTATGGCTTCACTTCACGTTAGTGCTCTGTAAACTCAAAAAAGACTTTAGTGAGTCCGCCGTACTAGCACAACGAACGACGGGATTTTCCGTGCAAAATAATAGCACTGATATAAAATAAAGTAACGCTTTGGTTTACTAAAGTGGATTCAAATGCTCACTAGTGGACACTCTCTGAAAAGATAACCCTAGCGTTAAAGGTAATGACGCTTATTATTTATAGAAAAATCCTTCCTCTCTTTGAGAAGTTCTCATATTCCTGCTCTCCTAACTTAGAGACCTTTACCATTATATAAAAAATTACGACTATAGAAACCGTCCCTCTTTTTTCCAGGGGTCACTCCACTTTTCTCACTGATCTCCAAGAATTCCTGTATAACTTTTTTCGTTCTCAAAGACAAATCTTCTTCTACCATATGTTTGACTTCTTGAGTAGACGTTTGCGTAGCTCTGCTCGACGTATGTGACTTCAGGTAGTGTAGTCATTTATATTTTTTTCACTATTTCCCTGATAATTTTGCCAGGAATTCTTTTCTTCTCTTTCGGGGCTGCTCCTCCGTAAAACTCTCTCTTATCTGCTTCGCTATGACAATTCCTTCAAACAATTTCTTCCTAATCTCTGGAGTTACTTTTTTGGACGTTAGCAAACGTTTCACATTTGTTCTAGGGCTGTCTTTATTATCTATCTGTTTCGTTTCAAGTCTATAACAGCGCTTCCGATATATTTCAACATCTTTGGACATCTGTTACAGTTTTCGTTTTAAATGTTCGATTTTTCTTTTCAGCTTGTTCCTATTTCTTCTTCTTTTGCGGCCTAATTCTGTTCTTACATTGATTTTATTAGGTACTGCAATATTGTTATAGCTGTCTTGAGAACAACCCTGTTAATCCTGCGAATTTGGACTAGGAGGAGGACTATTTAGGGTCAAATTGTCCATCAGTTTCTTATTTTAAGTTTTGCCTATATCTTCGCGGGTTTCTTTTTCTCCACTGTTTTCTTAAATCTCTTCTTTCACGATCACTCATTTTGGACTTCGCTGTTTTATTTATGTTTTCTTTGACTCTTCTTTTATATCTTTCCCTCTCTTTTCTTTTCATTTCTTCATCATACTTTATTTTTCTTCGATATTTTCGCATTCTTTCTTTATCACTTTGCTTAACTTTACCCATCTCTCTGGAAAGAAACTAATTAGAAAGAAAGAAATTATAAATACATAAGAATAATGGTTTCTAATACCTTTTTTTTGGGGGGGGGGGGCTAGGACGCTTGCAATCCCTAAACCACCGATTCGACTACACGGTTTTTAAGGAAGCGAAGTGCTGGAGAGAGCATAGGAAAAAAGCGAGTGGACCTCATGGAGATGCGTAGCAAAATCGTTCCGATGCCCAGCGGTTTCGCAATTTGGCGACCCCGGCAAGGCCTGGGGGCTCCGTTACATTCTTAAAGTTAGTTCTTTAAAAAAAAAGAAGAAGAAGAAGAAGAATATTACAATTATAAAGTTTGTAAAAATATGTTGTAATTATAAGTAAAATTAGAATTAGTTTGTTGAACTTTGGATACCTAAATAATAATAACGCACTTGATTTATTTACATTTATCTTTAAATAAAAGACGAAAACGTGAAATGATGGGGAACAAATTGATTGAATCCTTTTTAATGAAATATCAAAGCAAGTGAAATCTGTTTAGATTGAAAAACATTTCATTATGCTTATTTTCATTTTTAAAACTTGTTAATTCACTATAATTAGTATTATTGTTTAACTGTTTCATTTTAAAGTTCAATTTCGAATATCTATAAAAATAATCAAATCAGTTGCGTTTTCTCATGCTTACCACAGTTATTTAAAATATTTAACTATCAAAAAATTAATAGTAAGCGTGTATGTTAAATAAGATGTTTAAAACAAATATAAGATGTGACATGACAGACGAGAATTTATTTTGGTAAGTATTTTGAAAAATGTTTACTGTTCTAATTATTAATTATTATTTTAGTTTGTAATATACTTATGATAATGTTTGTATGGTAAGGGGCATTGAAAAAGTACGTAATCGAAGAAAGCGCAGTCTGTTGCAATTTTGTTCCGAAATACACACGAAAGAGGAGAGGGGATGAAAAAATGTACGTACGAAAGTAAAAATTCAAATTGAAAATAAACATATCTTCAGTATTATTTAAAATGTCTGCATTAAATAACCGTGTAGTCTATCAGTGGTTTAGCGATTGCAAGCGCCCTAGGGGCCCCAAAAGATATTAGAAACTATTATTTTTTATGTATTTATAATCCCCTGGTCCCCCTTTCCCTTTCCCACAGTTGTATTGTTGTTCCTTTACGGCATTACTTTAGGTATATGGATTTTTGTTCATTTTCGATCATAAACTGGAGTTTGTATAAAAAACATTCAATTTGCGAATATTTTCATGGTGAAATTTGTGTTCTACACGTAAAAGTACCTACGCAAATGCATCTGATAACTCATTTAGTTAATATAAAGTTTCACCTTCAAGGTTGATTTTACTGCTTAAAAGTATCTCAAATTACACGACTCGACTTATTCGGGACACAAATATATGACAGACTGCGAGTCTGTGCGTGTCATTTTCGCTATCTTTATGATTCAAAACATGTCCGAAGTCAAAAGTCGCTGAACAGCAAAAATAGTTCCCATGTAAGTTTTAGTAAAACACAATATCCGTGTATGTTTGGTCTTCCTTTGGAACTTACCTAGAGCACGGAAAATGGTAAATAATTGGAACAGTGACTAGAAGATGACAGAGCGCACAACTCTATGGATTGTTACATGGTAAGAACTTCAATGTCTAAATTATTTTGGACATCATTTTCGATAACCCACGATTGTATTCTGCAAAGCTTACCAAACATAGTTGTGTGCCTAAAACAGCAAGTAAACTAAAAGAAAATAATAAAATGTTAGTGAAGTTGTTCAAATTAAAGAGTAATTGAACTTCGGTAGTTATATTCTGTACACTTACATGAAGATAAACAATACATTAAAACATATTTCCTTAACTATTGACGCATTAAGGCAGGCAATGATACGCATAGCTTTTACTATTCCCTATACCCGGTGTAAAATTTACGTATGAAACGTATACATTTCTTAAGAGCAACACTTGCAAGCAAGACCAAGACCGGGTGACCAAGACCAGGGATACCGATGCAAGACCAAGACTGGGTGTGCAAGACCAAGACCGCTACGGCCGTGGTCGTGGTCTTGCTTTTGCTCATCACTAAAAGAAACACACATGCAAAAAGTTATCCCAATAAGTATGTAATAAAAATAGTCGTAAACTGATATAAAAAAAAAAGGTGATTCGTCACTTTCAAGGCAGAGGGGCGTAAGTGACATTTCTTCGGAAGAAGACTTTTGTACATTTTCTTGTGGCTCACACCGGGTGACAAATCATAGCAGCTGTAATACAATTCATCTGGCTTTGAGAACTACAAGTTTTATGTTAAAATTTTTGCTGAATCAGCATAACACGTGCTGGAAACAGCAAAATTTTTCCAGCATGCATGGGCGATTTTGAATTTTTTTGTTGTTGTTGGATCCAGCGAAGTAACTACCAGCATTATTTGTGGATCGAGTTTCCAGCATGCATCGTCGGTTTTGAAAATTTTGCTGGATCTAGTATATCCAGCAACACCAGCAAGGTTCCAGCAATTGCAGCATGATTTCTTGCTGGAACCAGCAAGAAATTTTAACCTGGATATACTAGATTACCTGGATATACTTAAATGGGTTCAAGCAACTTTCGTTTCCTTCTGCTGTAAAATATATGCCCTTCTGCCTTAAACGCGATGAATCATGTGATAATATTTTTTTACAGGAAACGTAAATAAATGAATAGCTCTTACGAACAGTGGCTGATTTACGAGAGGGCTTTCGGGCTGAACCCCCCGAAAGTTATGGGATTTCTAAATAAAAAATAAAAGTTAGTCATTTTATGCTCATACTTCAAGCCACCCTCCAATTCCATGATTTCTAGAAACTAATTATTTCT
This sequence comes from Lepisma saccharinum, assembly GCA_022664845.1. NCBI lineage: Eukaryota > Metazoa > Arthropoda > Insecta > Zygentoma > Lepismatidae > Lepisma > Lepisma saccharinum. Next base: position 32,606 of record JAGDQP010016693.1, read on the forward strand.
GAGAAGCCCCTCCCAAAACACTTTCTAGACCCGCCACTGCTTACCAATGCACATTTGAGAATCAGTAAAGAATCAAACCTCTCTCACTCAGAAGGAATTGTAACACACCCAAAGGGTTTAATCCTATTATAATTTCATTCTTTAAAAAAAGTCACCACGAAGATTCATTTAATTTACAACCATTTTTAATTGTTCTTATTGTTGAAATGCAAGTTGGAAAAACTGCGACTCGACCGGGGATTTATTGCTCTCTATGGCACGTGGAAACCAGAAATCCGGGTTTAATCCCCGGTTGAGTAGCAATTTTTCCAACTTACACATTTCCATATCTCTGCACTACAGTGACTTGTGTTTCACTTGAAATTTTGTCCCTAGTGTTAAGAAATAATTGCTCACCGTTTATACTGCTGTCTCCTTCGACTGACTATACTTTGTATTATAGAGCTAAAAGAAACACGAGTTTTGGCATAATTTTCTCAAAATTAAAAATGCCATTAACAGAGTTTAGTATCACAAATAAATAATTAAACAAAAATCAAAACAAGCGTGAATATACATCCAAATATCAATCCTGTATGCTCCGTTACGACAGTGTATCTTTCGTTTCACTATTACTTGTAACGGAAGATAAGTATACGGATGATACAAATTTTATTTTTTAAAAAAATAAAGCACACTTATGTTTAAAAATAATAATAATGAGAGGATGACACAGTTCAACTACGCCCATATTGCTACATTGACATTCTAAGTACATTTTGATTGTTCATAGATCGTTCGTCTTTTATACGGAACGGCAGATACACATTTATTAGGACGTCCTCGGAAATTTGACACTCTATCAGGATATCTGTTCTGCACAGCTCAAGCCCACTCGAAAACTCACGCTGTTCTATTGGACAGGTAATGACTGTGCGCAACTTCTCATTACTTGGTGGGGCAGGGCTACAAACTGTTCAAGTATTTAATTACAAAAGTCTCAAGAACAGAGGATACAGAAAAACATTGGGACACCTCTAAATGTGTTATTACATCATACAGTTTTCATATTTCTTTGACGGAAAGTACTCCAAAGACAGCAGGAATATTCCGCCCATGATACAAACACGAAATTAGATTAGTAAATTATTCCATATTTCAGAGAAGATTGCTTAAAGTCGTCAACAATGATCTTGGAACATGTAACGGAGGTATACAAATGCCATTTTTCAAATAAAAAATACATATTAAAAGCGATAATATATATTAAAAAAATCCCTTTCGGTAGGCTGAGGTAGATCTCGAAGTTTTTTTTTTTTATTTTCAAAAATTCTAATCGCGCCTTATATGAGAGCTATCGAGAAACTATTTATTGTTTTGTAGATTATTCATCAAGAGCTGTTCAACGATACCTCACAAGACATATATATATATACTCGCTATGTTTCGCTTGGAGCGCTGCACCCGACCCCCGTAGGGAGTTCGCCCCCCCAACTTCAGTGCTTTTGAGAGGATGCGCCTCCTTTATCTTAACCAAAATCTCACTGCAGCACTACACCACCATGGTATCCATCTGCACCCTCCCAAGGGGGGCTGCGCCCCCAAAAGGAAGGTTTGCCCCATTTATTGTAAACTACTCTTGGTCATACACCTTCAAAGAAAATTTCGTTTCTCTACCTTCAATGATTTGAAAATTGGGTTTTGGGGGCGGCCATTTTGGATCCAAGTTGATGACTTTTTGAAAGTTTTCTTATATTGTCGTGACCTACTTGTGATGGTACAACTTCAAGTAAAATTCCATTTATCTAGCTCAAACGGTGTGCAAAATGGGATTTTGGGTGGTCATTTTGGATACAAGATGGCGACTTTTCCCAAATGTTGTAATATTTCCCTAGACTACTCGTCATAATGCACCTTTATGCCAAATTTCGTATCTCTAGCTCAAACGGTGTGGAAAATGTTTTTATAAGTCCGCCATTTTGGATCCAAGATAGCGTCTTTGGATACATCATGTAATATTTTAGTAACATACAAATGATAATGTATAGTGTTACCAAATTTGATATTTCTAGCTGCAGCCGTTTAGGCTGTGTATTCCATACAATGGGTTCAGCGGCCATTTTGAATCCAAGATGGCGACTTTTTCAACATTTCGTAATATTTTCTTGAACTACTAGTGACAATACACCTTTGTGTCAAATTTCGTATCTCTAGCTCAAACGATATGGAAAATATATTTCTTACTTCCGCCATTTTGGATCCAAGATGGCGTCTTTGAACTCATTAGGTAACATTTTTGTAATCAAAAAGTGATGTTGTACCTTTATGCCAAATTTGATTTCAATAGCCCCAGCGGTTTAGGCTGTGTATTCTATACAACAATGGGTTCGGCGGCCATTTTGGATCCAAGATGGCGACCGATTTTGCTCATTAAGGAACTTAACCGAGCTATTAAACCTAGAAACAACATATAAAAATTTCATTCAAATATCTTCAAAATTATGGCCGCTAGCGTGTTAATATATATACTTTCATATCGTATCGATCTCAATAGGTATATTTTTCTTCGAAATCTACCTAAAAGAAAAGTTAATTAGCCTATTGAGTAAAACATAATTTATTGTAAAGGATTTCTTTTTTCAACAGTAATGAACTACACGGATATGGAAAATTACGTTTTTCTCTGAAATGACCCAAATAGATTACATTTTAATCTATGTTACCACAAATATGCAAATTTATACCCTCAAAACAAACTTTGTAAAAACATCGAAAGTTAAAGCACGAATGTATTTTGTACCATCAGTAGATAATTGATGAGGAAACTACTACACAATTTAGGACAACTTTTCATGTACGCGCACGTGCGTTGCTTGCGATTTAGCCTTTTTACACTATCCCCCCCCCCCCCCCCCCCTGCCCTTTTCTTGGTTCAAGATACATCCCAGTGACATTTTTCTACGGACTGTCCATACATCAGATTCATTTTAACCTCAGGAGTACTTACATTTTGGCTATATGCTGTGTACCATTTTATTTCCATGATTATTGCTTAATTAGCAAGCATGTTAATTATGTAATACACTATTTGATACTCTTTTCCTAGATAAGGAAAGTACCACACAAGACAGGGGGAAGGGTGCGCTCCGACCCTTACCTTTCCAAGCTATTTGAACTCCCCTCCCACATTTTTCTTGGTTCAGAATACAAGCCAGTACCATTGTCTACAGTGTGCTCATAAATCAGACTAATGTTTAGACTCCTGACTAATTGTCTTTTGCTTTTATCTTGTATGCCTTTTTCCCCTAATTACTGTTTAATTAGCTGTTACGCCGATTGTGTGATTCAGCGCTAGATATTGTTTTGCCATGTCTGCGATAATTTGTTTCTATTAACACTTTTTGGTATACCCCTGTATATATATTTAGTACTTCGATAGCTGTTATTGCCGGTTTTATTTTGCTTGATTGTTGTGCTCTTTTCATGTTCATTACTGAACAGTAACGCAAATATGTGTCTTTATTCCTTCTGACGTAATGCATGACTTTGTTTTTTATTTTAGTTCGCTGCCTTTCGATGGTTTGCTACGCTATAACTTGTTCTTATGACACTCGTATTTTGCTGGATCTTGCGCGAACGGCACCAAAAATTCTTTCCTTGTTACTTTTAAGAAAAGAAACATCTCTTGGTTTTATGCTTACGCGAACAATTGAGGGAAAGAAGGTGGAAGAACCAGAGAGAGAGAGAACAAGGTTCTTAAAGTGCCTTAGTAGGTACCTTATACTTTTTAGACCATTTTGGAGTGGGGGTAACTCCGAACTGGATATCATGATGCTGAAGAGACTGAGATAATTGCCTATAATTGCAGCTACTGATGCTAGTAAGAGATAATTGCTCTAACTTTCACCGGACTGAAGATCATGCAAGAGTGGATGACACGCAAAGGGTTGAGAAAGAAGTGTCTTTTTTTTTTAATATATGGAAAATGTACTATATCTTTATGAAAGGGTAGCATGTACTGAGTGATCCTATTTGCTGTGATGGCGTTTTGCGAGGAGGGAGTGAAAATTAAATAGAAGGAATGTAAATAGGTGTAATTAGCTTACGGAACTGTATTGCATGTGGTGGAGCGTGTACTGTTGGGAGGCCATTGTACGGAGGACAGAATGTTGATGGAAGCTGTTTCGGCCTTGAATGGGAGCTGGATAGGTTGTGGTGGTGGGAATCGACTAGGAGCCCTTTACAATGTTTTGAAATACTGATGGACAATGTCGAATTACTGCAAGCATGTAGAAGTCTTGTTGGATGGAAGCTGGGTGGTATTGGTACGTGGAATCGAATAGGGGACCTCTAAACTATGTTAAAATGATAAAATTTGTGTAGAATGGAAGCTTGGTCCTCTGTATAGGTTGTGGTGGTGGGAATCGACTAGGAGACCTTTACAATGTCTTGAAATACTGATGGACAATGTGGAATTACTGCAAGCATGTAGAAGTCTTGTTGGATGGAAGCTGGGTGGTATTGGTACCTGGAATCGAATAGGGGACCTCTAAACTATGTTAAAGTGATGAATTCATGTAGAATGGAAGCTTGGTCCTCTGAATGGGTTTTGGTGATGGGAGCTCCCAAGATTGTCTTGAAATGCTAGGGAAAACATTAAAATTGGAGATTGAATCAAAGTCGCGAGCTTAAAAATGCTAACGAACAAAAACATGTGCTGAGATTCGAACAGGACACCTTGATGAATGTACAGTTAGCGCAAAAAGTATTGATACACTTAAAATAATGACAAAAATTACAGCTTGGGTGGTAATTAAATATATTAAACTAAACAAAAAACTGTTTATCTTTCGATTTGATTCTAAAAAATTAAACAACAACAACGATGTCATATTTTGGAAAAATAAAATCATAAAAATTGGACTTTAAAGACAAACAAACAAAATATACAAGAACAAAAAGTATTGATACAATCCAAATTATCACTATTTGTGTCCTGTGTTCTTGTGGTTTAATTGGGGGTTTAATACTTTGTAGGGTATTCTTTGCATTTTTGGATGGCTTGAAGTCGATGAGGCGTTGACTGCACCAATTTGGAAGTCAACGATGTCAGAATATTGCCCCATTCTTCTATTAACGCACTTTTCCAGTCTTGTTTGTTTAAAATCTGTGCTGCACGCACTCTTCTTTCTAGATATGCCCAAAAATTGTTCAATTTGGTTGATGTCTGGGGACTGTGGAGGAGTTTCCATGTATTTTGCTGTGTTGCAAAAAATCCATAATCGTGTATTATGAGCTCTATGTTTTGGATTATTATCATGCATAAATACAAAATTATCTGTAAAACCCATTTTTTCTGTTGACGTATGAAAATTAGACTTTGGTATGTTAATATAGGCCTTATGGTTCATTACCTAATCAATAAAATGCAAATTCCCCACCTCAGAAGCACTGATACAACCCCAAACTATCACAGAACCATCATCATGCTTTACAGTGAATTGGAGATTTCAGTGAATTGGAGCCTTTCCAGCTCGGTATTATTTTGCTTCCACACCTTTTCCCTCCCATCTGAACCAAAAATGTCCATTTTCATTTCGTCCGTAAAAAGAAAGTGATTCCACAATGCTAGCTCGCGTTTATATCCTGGTTAGCAAGCTGTAGTCTTTTCTTCTTACGCGTTTCGCTTACAAAATATTTTCTACGGGCTGTTCTTCCGTGTAACTCGTTACCCCGAAGATAATTTCGCGCAGTGCTAGTACAGATATCAATATTTCCCTCTTGTCTAAGCGCAACTGCTAATTTTGGTGCACTCATTTTAGGATTACTCTTTACTTTTCTAAACAATGTTCTTTCAGTGTATTTGTTTAGTTTCCTGGGACGCCCAGATCTGTGGCTATTCTTCAATGATTTTCTTTCATCAACCCTACATATTATATGTTGAATTGTTGGCTTTGGTCTTCCAACTAGTTTAGATGTCTGAGTTAACGATTTACACTGAATATGTAAGCCAATAATTGCCTTTCATTCTGCTTCTGTGGTCTCTTTGCCTTTTCGCCCCATTTTACGAGTTTTCCACACTACTATTTTAGCTACCGTACAGCACGTCGTAAACACACAAACAAAAGGCAACCCAGACTGAAAACTAAATAGGACGAGCAACCCCCTCCCCTCCAGTTGCACCCAAAGTTGACGAAATATAATAGTGTATCAATACTTTTTGCTCGTTCATTTTCTGTATTTTTTAAAAAAATATCTGACAGCAGCCTTTCGTACAATATTTTGCCTTTCATTTTCTGACGAATATTGTCTAACAAGTGTGAGAATAAATTACTTTCTTAACTTTCATAACTAAGTTCCATGTACTAGGCATTATGCAGATTTTTAATAATTTTGTTAGGTGTATACTTTTTGCTCTAACTGTATGTAACACTATCTGGGAAAACAATGATGATTTTACGCATAGTACATAGGATGGTTTTCCTTACCATGACATTATATGTAGAATACGGAGATTGTACCGAAATGCAGTTGAACTCATTCGTGGTGAAGTCTATTCGTAGAGGAAACGTGACACGCTTAGGCCAAAGTTTGAAGTGGAAAAGTATGTTTGGTAAATGCATGGTACCTGACGAGAACCGAACCCGAGACCACTTGAATGATAGTTTTTTTTTTAAAAAATGGGGAATCGGTCGATATAAGCGAATGAAAAGTGTTTGCAAATGCATAGTTATTTAAGAGCAAGTTCGTACTCACTTGTCCAGAGGAATGACAAACAATCCCCGAAACGTGACAGGACTAGGCCAAAGTTTTTATGGATCAAAGATGTCAAAAGTATGATTGGTAATTGTGTGGTAACCGTATGAGGAACCTGAAAATGTTAATGATGAAGAACTACTGGTGAGAATCGAACACGTGAACACTTGAATGGAGACTGTAAAATTGTTGTGTGTGTTAATGGCTAGTCTAAAGGAATTGTTTTGATACGGAAAACACACACAAAGAAAGCATTTCGTGATATTTTCAAGGGTACCTTACCCCACTGACCTGGTTAAGGGAAACAAAGGGAAGTTTTTTTAAAAAAAAGAAAAGAAAGAGCTTCCGGCTATCACGGAACATTAATTGAATTGGGCTACTGGAGAAAAGAAGAAGGTGAGGAAATATAAATGATACCTTGCCGCGAGCTGAAGTTGACGTGCACAATTAGAAAGATGTTCCTATGGAACAAAGCCCAATTAGTGTTGCTTTCACTATTGGCATATGAGAAAATGAATTTTGTTGTTAATGTTGGGTGAATATGATGGCCTTTCATTATACTATGTTTGCTGTGCAGCCCTCATTGAAATAGAAACTTAGCGTAAATCCGATATTGAATCATAGTGATCGAAGGGGGGGGAAATGGTATATTACAAGTACGGAAGTATGATTTGGAACAGGACATGCGCTAAACTAAAGATTTCTTTAA
>JAGDQP010016694.1:0-22004 GCA_022664845.1 Lepisma saccharinum
CTTGGAAGGGCCGCGACAGTGCCTCACAGATGTCCTTCCAGCACACTATCATCAGAAATGTGAAATTTTGAGTTTTTCTTTCGAACCGCCCTAGGGGGTCTCAGGGAGGCCCTACTGACCCAATTTTTTTCTCTGTCTTAGTATGGCAAAGAGATTTCAAAAGCAAGTTCAAGCATCAACATCGGGTTTAAAGTTCTCGAATCCGAAATTAACTGTGTATATGTGAGTGCCGCTAACAGGTGTATTCTTTATTATGGTGTTTACCCCTCTGAAACTACTACTTTCATCGTGTATCGACGAAAGTACCGTAAAAGTTTCCACATGTTAACTTAACTTCCCTTTGTAAAATATACCATAAGTAAGTAACGCTATATTTTCCTTCCTTTTCAAAAATACTACAAGCCTATTTTCTATCAAGGTCCATTAACTTGCCACGCTTCCTGTTTAAAGGGCCCGCGAAGATTAGGTGTTTTTCGTCGACAAGTAGTCGGAGTGACACGCGACGTCACCGCGAGGCCTCTTTTGCTTTCTGCCTTTCTCGTTTGCCGGATACATTTGAGAACGTGTTGTGTGGTGTTTATTTTTTGCGTGTGCTTACGTGCTTTTTATTAATATTTGTGTTATTTTTGCATTCTTGTGCGTGTGAAGTTGATAAAATTTAGCAAGATATATTGTTGTGCTGTAAGTACGTGTAAAAGTAGAAACAGAAAGACAAAAGGGATTCCTTTCTGTTTCTACTTTTACATAATCTATAATCGTTCTATCGGACATAATCTATCATTCCTTTCCGCGTGAAAGTAAACTAAGAAAGATCTGGGAAACTAAGTGCTACCGAAAAGATAACTTTCAGACAGAAAATGCGCGCGTTTGTTCTGATCATTTCACTTCAGATAGCTACGAATGGGACTTGCGATTTGAATTAATGGAATTGCCACTTAAGAAAAATTTAAAAATCGACATTGTTCCATCGTTAAATCTTCCATTATCTTATACCATGTCGCCTTAAGTTAATGTTGACCGACATCGTCTGGAAGCAAGAAATTCAATTAAAAAACGGGTCATTCCACGGAAGTGCTGGTCGCTCGATTATTTTTTATTTCCTTCATATTTGATATATTGAATGCCCTATACAAGCAAAGTTGGAAACAGTTTTTGAAATATTTTTAATGGTCATAGTTCAGGATATACAGAGTGTTCAAAAATGATATTCCGCAGAATTTTCTTGAGTACAGCGAATCATAAAGTTACACATATTTCACAAACCAGTTGAGATATTTGAATAATTCAAAAACATTTAAACTATTGACACATCAGAGAATATTTAAAGCTATGTCTTTAAGTTCTAGCCTCAAAACGGCTATCGAGCTGTTTAAACAGTTGTAAAATATAGGTGAAATGTTCATTTTTCGATATTTTTCCTGATTGAATGGAAAAAATAACAAGCTGTTTACTTTATTATTATTATCTACTATTGTCAGTGTAATGACTGAAAAAGAATTAACTTCCTATGTCATTTCCTTTTCTTTATATCGAGACTTCAGTTTCATAAAAAATCAAATTTGTCGAAATTAGAGAGGTTGTAAGTCAAAAGGCGGAGGGAGTACATGAGCCAAATTTCGCATAAAAGTTCCTTTGTTTGTATTCTGAAAGCCCTGAAAGTTTCATTCTGTTATTCAGACTCCTCTATGAAATACAGTTTCTTAAAGTAGCGTTTTAAAAAGCTATAGTTTTGGCAATACAAATTATTAATGAAAAATGAGGCTATTGTTAATAATGTTTTATTCTATCAACCTAATCATTTAAATCACGTGTCTTAAGGGCACTGTTGTCGTTTTTTATTTTCTGCTAATATTGTATTAATGTTATTGGTCATTGTTCCAAATATCAAAAGAGACTGTGTTTGTTTGCTTGACAGTGATTTTTGTAAAATATACACCAATTAATTCTAAGATATCCAGCAATTAATTATGCAAATTATCAACATGGAGTTATACATTAAGAAGCCCAGGATTAACACCCAACGAAAACATATGTTTCCTTCAACAATATTCTATTAAATTAAATACTTTACAACCTTCCAGATAATAGTCAGAAGTGCGGTCGTATCTAACAATAAGGAAAAGAACCACAGGATACATATAGCCGGTTGAGTTGAAGAGTGGATCCAATTCGTGAAAGTCATTGATAAGGTGCATAACACATAATGCACTGCAACTACACATCGATTACCACTGCTCGAATCTCTTGTTTTCATGTGTACTGACACTAGTACTTGTCATTATCAACATACCGATACGGTTTTCTGTACTATAGACGACATATTTGCACCTTTCTTTACATCATGCCAGAATTCGACAGTGTTCAATTTGTTTTCAAATGAAATCCTTTTCTGCTCCTTTGGCTGTTTTGCTGGTGGTGGGTAACCGCCATCGTTGAGTTCTTCGTCAGCGGCGTCGCTGTCTTTGAGGTCACCTTCTACATATAGGTCGACAGGTTCCAGTTACTCCTCTACTTCGTATGAAACCCGTTCACAATATTATTGCAGATATATATTCAAGTAGAATTTGCTTAATCGAGTATGCCAGTTTCTGTTCTTCAACTGCTGTTCTTCCACGTGCACTCATTTGTTAACTAACCTCTTCTAGTTGGTCTCTAATACACACTGACACATAATAGAGATTCATTGGTGACATGTTCATATTATATTTGACCGTTTGGAATAAACAGCAGATGACACATAGACACACACTCGGCTTTACTTGTGCATCACATTCTGCATTACCTCGTTTCTTCTTTGGCTCATAAATCGTAGCAAACGCTTTAATAGCAGCTGGAATATACATCGATGTTAATAAACTGTTCCCTCCTATATGTGTTTTAAGTTTCATGCAAATCGGGCTCCGACACTTCGTGCAGTCTCAGTATGAGACAAAAAATTAATTCTCTGCAATCTAAATTACGAATGTACAGATGAATGAAAAAGAGTGGCCCAACATTAACTACGTCTATCATGAGGAAGCGCACGCAATTAGAAAAAACTTGTTAGTGCAAAAGTAAAAAGAGTATTAGGGAAAATATTTACATCAGACCAAATAAAGAAAGTTTTAAGTGACAAGAATAAAGCAAGTTTGTGGGGAAGATGACATAGTTTTGGCTCTGACACAACGTGCCATATCTAAGTTATACAATTTCCAACGTTTGCAGACAGGATTGCCATTGCCAAGTGACAGTACCCTTAGACGTTGGGTTTCTAAATTGCCGTTCTCGCGTGAGCTATTAAAGGATGTTTTGAAATTAATGATGAATCAATCCCGTTGCTTGAATGAATTAGAAAAATCAACATTAGTTATGTTCGACGAAATGAATATTGATGGGCGAATGTGTTATGATTAGGGCTCGGAACTTGACCTAAAAAATCCTTAAAAATGATCTATAAAATTACCTTTCAAATATAAAAGATGACCCAAAAATTTCAAAAAATGACGTATAAAAATCTTTTCCATTTGTGATCATGTGAATATATTATTTTAAGAAACATATATTTATGGACAGAAAACTGTTATTTTCTTTCCAGACTCATGAATTTTAATTATTATTATTTCATTATTATTATTGTAGATTAACTGCTATTACAAATAATGAAGATTTCCCTGGCTTATCTAATATGAGGATCTTTCTTGATGGGGAAGAAATTAATTACTCAAATTTAGGACTGAAACATAAATTCTCAAATGAAAAGTATCGTCGATTGTCAGCAAGAACATTTCGATGTATAGAAATTCTTCTCTACATCTACAGATCTCGAGAGGACATAGTTAAGGTGAACCGAGGACCCCAGGTGAAAATTCATTCTCGTAAGCATCCAAATTGAAATGTCTCTTTACAAAATACTTTCGACCTGCATAGTTTGGTTGCAAATTGTCCAAAATATCTTCCACATTCCTGCAGATGTTCCTCGATACTTACTTATTTTACCTACAACTGAGGGCATGCGTTCTTCCAGCCAAGATATTGTGATCTATAATATAGAAAAGTTGCTCCTAATATAAACCAGACATCCTTTCTAATCTGACTTACGCATGAAATCTTGCGAAATTACGATTGCTGTTGTAGCATCTCTATTGAAATTGTCCAGAACGGATTTCACCACGAAAAATTATCAAAGTGTTTGAACTTCGTTCGACTTCTTCGCGACCAGTTCATCAATAGTTTTAAAATATTTGGGGGGGGGGGGGAAAAAAGCGACAAAGGCTATTTCAGCACAGAAAGACATTTTTGTTTAGCTTTTAGCTAGAACCAAATCTCATTTACCTAACACCTAGCACCTCTTTGCTCCAGCATCAGTATTACAATCCTAAGCATTCACTTCTGTTTTATGTCTTGTATATTTGTATGTGTGAAATATGTAAGCAATTATACGAAGGAAAAAAAAAAGGTTGCAAATAAGAGTCGATGCTTTAAAAATGACCTAAAAACGAGAAAATGACCAATAAACCGAAAAACGGCACCTTCAGGAAAAAGATGACATTTCGTCAAGTTCCGAGCCCTAGTTATGATTATGAAGAAGATGCAATTATAGGTCCTTACAAAAATGTACTAATTGCTACGGTGAGAGGACTAGCTTCTGACTAGAAACAACCAATCTATTACAATTTTGACAAAGTAATGACAAAAACCTATTTTTCCAAATAGTAACTGAAGTAGAAAATACAGGATATAAAGTGGTTGCAGTGGTATACGATTTGGGTGGGGTAATAGGGGACTGTGGAGAAATCTAAGGATCAATTCTGGGAACAGCAGTTTTATTAATCCAGTTTCGGATGACAGAAATATTTTGGTTTTTGCGGACTTTCCTCACCTTCTAAAGCTGTTAAAAAACCATTTTCTAGATAGTGGACTTGAATGGAAAAAAGTATAGACTTCAGAATGATGTGATAGAGAGGGTACTGAGAAAGAACTGTGCAGATCTGAAACTGTCCAAAATTAACATGGTGTCACATTACAGTAAGACAAAATGACAGACAAAGAGTATCTACAGCAATGGAACTTTTTTCTCACCATACAGCAAGTGCAATTAAATACATTATCCCAAACGCACATATTTCGTCAGAGTTCTTTGACCTTATCAATAACTTCATTGATGTAATGAATTCAGGTACCCTAAATTCGCAAAACAAATTAAAGTGTGGGAATGGCATCAATTATGAATTTATGACGAAGAGAAAACTGTCTTACAAGCAATGGAACATGCCATAACATATCTTAGAGTATTAGGAAAAAATACGCTGCTTCCTTTTCAGCAAGGGTTCTAGTCTATCCGTAGCTTAGAGGGACTCTTTCAAGATTTAAAAGCACACGAGATTTCGTACATCTTAACAAGGAAGCTCAATCAAGATGCTCTCGAAAACGTATTTTCACAACTTCGAGGCTTAGGAAATTTTTAATTGATTACAGTATTAAACTGTACAACCATCTCTCGCCCATAGAAGTAAAAAATAGATTGAGACTTCTTATCTTAGGATGCAAACTTCCTCACCCAGCCAATGCTCCAGTTTAAGGTGTGATTGGAAATATAATGACGCAGTCACTTTTTTGCGGACTTTTGAATAGTGATAACGAGAAGAAGAAGAGAATATAAAAATGAAACGCAAGTACCCCAAGAATTGAGTAGTTTTCAGGATGAAGACATGATCTTGGGATTTGGAAAGGAAGTCGAAGCCCTGAGGTATGTTGCAGACTATATCGAGACAGAGAAACAAAAATTAAGAGAAAATGACGAGAACACTCAGGAATCTTGCACATCAAACTCAGGTTGGATTAAAACACTGTCGCATGATGTCCTTTTTGTTCCTTTATCTAAGTGGTTAAATATAGTAAAAAGCTCCGAAGTTATTTTTCGACATATTCACGGTAAAACTGTATGTCGCAAGAACAGTGTACGAATTAGGTTATCTTTCCAGGGGGGAATAAAGTACTTGATATTGCTTATTTGTAACTTAACTTACTCGAATATCATTGACAAAACTTTTGATGATATTATGATAATTTAGGTCTAAGATTCAACTTGTCCTCTGTACCAGAATATGATAGTACAAATTTACGCGCTCAACTTAACGCTATCCTATGCAGATGGAAAAAATTGCTCTTCTTCCGATAAGAAAAATATGAATTGAATGGGCGGTAACAGCACTATGGCTTATGCCCGTCCCGATACGGATTCTTCTTCCGAGATTCAGCACTATATGATTTACTATAATATAGCCTTGGAGATTGTAAACTGTTTTTTTTTTCGTTTTCTCTACAATGGTTATTTAGTAACAGTGCTCCCTTTGTTAAAAGACTGACAACACTTTCGATAGCTTCGGGATATGAACTTTGAAATATAATGTGTACTGGAATTTTTAGGTAATAAACAGCCTTAAATATAGTCGATTATATGTCACGTTCTGTCCCATATATGCCACGTTAACGCTTAATATGGAATACAGGACAATTTTCAATAAGAGTGCTATACCGCTATGGGAGGAAAGTATTGCTTGACTGTAGCTCCTATATCCTAGGCTGATTTTTGAAGGATATTCTTCTTTGTAAGGCAAAAGTCTGACTCCTAACTCCGAATAATGCATTGTCATGAAAGGATTACACCTTCCTGAAATGCCTATTCTCGCTAGCGAAGCGCTAATTTCAGTACCGGTACTGTTGAGAAGTGCAGAAGTACATATGGATAAATCTATTACAGACTTACATTGCTTTTAGCGATTCAGAGGTGCAAGTGAATATAAAGTTCATAAATTAATATCACGGTTCCTACAGGTTTTGTCCTCCAGAGACCAGAATATCCTGACTTTCCGTGATTCTTGCGACAGTCCCAATCATTTCCCAGGCCAAAGCCTAACAGCCAGCTGCTATTTTTGATACGGCTCTCGGCCCGTTTTGGTTTTATTTCTAAAATTTCCAAACATTTAGAGGAAAGTATCCACGTTTCTTTCACTCCTTTTTTGGATGCTCATAAAATCTATTACAATTCTCATAACAAGAATGTGAGTATTGCATTAACTTTTACAAAAGTTAGAGTACAAATGTTGTGACTCGACAATAATCCATACAACACGAGAAATAATGTATTTTCCAAAACGGGCTTTTTGGAAAAAGAAAAGTTCAAATTTCACCCACTGCCTGCTGTCACATAAATAGTAACAATGACTTAAACGTTAAAATACAGGAAATCTGCTTACAACATAAAGTGGAATACTATGAACAATTAGACCTGTAATTATGCATAAATATACGAGTGTTACTTTTCTAAACTAAAGAAAAGGCTGTAAATAGAAAAACTCTGATGTATGTAAGTTCAAAACACGAAATCTGGTTAGGTAGATTTTATCTTTAAACAGCTCTCTAGTTACTGTAGCCAAATATCACAGGGGAAAAGTGGATCTTTTGTTTCTTTAATAACACAGTTTTCATGGAACCAAATGTGACATTTTCTGTATTCAATACACTTTTTTTTTCATGTTTTCTTTGAAGTACAGTCTTTCATTAATAGACCGCCCTGTGTCGTAATAAGCAGGGAGGGTATACGCAAGTATATGACGTATACCAACCTCAATTTTGTAGGCACCACCGTATACCCGCCTGAAATTTATGAAATACCGGTACACAAATATATGTTTTAGGAAGTGAAGTGTATACCCACCTAAAAATTAAGCATTACATTCCGGGTAATAAGTGATAGATTTGGTACCTGTTGATATATAACTACAGTGCCCTTGTCATCTCTGCTTGATAAATAAAATCTTTGCTTCTACGAAATTGCTTATTTCTCTCTTTTCAGATTTCTCTCGCACTATTAGATGTGAGAATATAATTGTCAAAATAGCAAATATATTGCGCGGTTTTCACTGAATTGCAGTGTGTTCTCTGCTCTTCTAAACTAATTCACTTTCTTCGCGTTTTACAATACATCGTATTAAATTTAGGGCTTGGAAACTTGGACCTATCAGATTGGTGAATTTAGGACTGTAAATTAGAACTCTTGACACTGTAAAATGTGATTCTCCACTTACCAGGGTAAAGCTTTTCCCCGCCAAACTTATCAGTGTATGTTGTAGCTCAATTATCATTCACCAAGCATGCTTATTATAGTTACTACTATAAAGCTTACAGTTGCTGAAGCTCTTAGACAGCGTGGAAACCACTGCAAAATTATAGCAAGGAGAAAAACTACAAACGACCACGACACACACCACGCCCTTCAAATCTTCAAAGATTACTGTTCGCGTGTTACTTCGGACGTGACAATCGACTCCAATATTTTCAAACTCATACTAACTGAGAATTCGTGTGGGAGAAATTAGGCTGCTACGCGAAATTTGGTTACTTGCCTCTATTGCAGGATTTGCCAAGGTGGGTACAGCCCAATAAAACTCAGTGTTTTTTTTCCGGGTCGGGCCTATCCCGGTTCAGCCTCTGTGACATAGTAACCATACTTGCGGAAGGTCGCACGAAACTGAAATCCCAAAAAGCTGGTCAAAATATGAATTCAATTCTGTGGCTCCGTGCATGAAACCCATAACCAACAAAATTGCCAAAATTGAGATATTGGTATTCCTGCATTGCTCAATCATACATGCATCATCACTCAAATCATGAATGTCAGATATACAGTTACGTGGGAGAAACAGCGGTGAAACATACAATTTCCGTATAAACAAATGGGAATTATTTTCTGGGAAAAAGCGGTAACTAGTGTTTGATCACAAACCTGTGTTTGAATTGTAACAGATGTTTTATCAAAAAGCGGTGTTTGAAGAGAAACCAGAAACCGGTGTTTTACCAAAAACTGATGTTTGAAAAAAAGAAAGCTGTTTTAACAGGAATAAAAACCGGTTCGGTCGCACCAAAACTAATGGACCAAAGTTTCTAATGTTGTGCGGCATTTACACACTACATGATGACAAAGTTGCAATTTCATATCCCTAGTTTTACTGTTCATTTTATAGCAAAACAAAGTATAAATTGATGTTACTTTTCAAGTTCATAACTCAATTTCTACTATTTAGTTATACCAAATCCAAGAGAAATTTGAAGTAAACGCGTCGCGCCGAAGCTAATGGGAGCGACACGGATCTCCATCAAAAGTTGTTATATAATGCAGAATCAAAGCGTTACATATTGACGAAGTTGCAGGTTCGTAACTCGGTTTCTGCAACGGTATTTATTTTATACCAAAAAAGACAAAAAAAATTGGTACAGCCCAAAAAATAATAGGCTGATCTTCACAAAAATTTGCTATTTAATATGACGCCAACGTACTATATGTAGAAAAACTTTTCTTCAAGTTCATAACCATTTTTACTGTGGCATTTAATTTATACCAAAAACGATTAAAATTTGGTGAAAATACACTAGCGTCGAAATTAATGGACTATTTTTATCATACTTTCCAACCTGCTGTGGTATTAAAGTACTACGTAATGAAGAAATTTCAATTTCATATCTCAATTTTCACTGTTTATTTTATACCAAAACTAACAATAAATAAATTTGGTATAAAGTTATCAGCGCATAGAAACCAATGGACTTGCCAAAACCAATGACAGCGCATAAAAACCAATTTGCCAAAAATTATCTACTGTAGTACCAATCGACCACGTTGAGAAACTTTTCAAGTTGACAACTCAATTGTTACTTTTTAGTTTCTAATTTTTCCAAATAACGCAGAACTAAAATACTACATATTGACGGTTTGAAGTTCATAACTCAGATTTTTACTGCAAATTTGAGTTACAGTAAAAGGGTAGCAGTCAAAATTGCAGACGGACTACCCCCTTCCCCACTATCTCCTTTTCACGTCAGGGTGGAAATTTAACACCACCAAAGGGTAAAAAGTATGCTGTCTGTTTACTACCGTTCGTCCCTTTCCTTATTTTCCCTGTGAAAACAAATATAAAAAGCAGGGCGAAAATACATCTTATTTTTTTTTCTTTTTCGAAAACAACAATAGAGGTTATTGCCATCAAGTGCTACCAGGGTTGTCATTTTTCTTAGAAATAGTATTTTCAAAAGACGTTTCCATTATGGATAGCCTTGGGCTAAGCTAGAGCTAAGTACATCTCTCAGGGTTGGGAGTCTCTCTTTGTGAGTGGATTCTGTCCGTAATCAACCTCAGTGGAGGAGAGTGACTCCTTTCTTCAATGCATCCGTGAAATTCTAGGAAAACCCTCTGCATAGTTAGTTTACAGGCTTTTGACAGTGACAAAAGTAAAACAGAAAGTTTTTTTTCTGGAAAAAGAAGCATTTGTGTGTCACTACAGGCAATCGGATGGATGTACAGAATGACAGTAAATCAAGAACAAAAATTGTATTTCCGAATCCTGATTTTCCTTTTTTTTTTAAAAAAAAAAGTGAAGAAAAAACCTCCCAGTGCAAAAACAGGTAACCGCCACTCAACATTGTACTGTTAAAAAATTCAGCAATAGTTTTACGGTGCATTGACTGGCAATTAAAAACTCCAATAATTCACCGAAATATTTCAGGAGAATCAACGTAAGAAGTCTGGAAATTGGGGAATCATCTTGAAAAAGTACGGATTCTCCAAAAATATGGCGAATTATTGGCGTTTTTGATTGCCAGCCAGTGATTGCACCATAAAACTGCAGCTGAACTTTTAACAGTGGCGGGCGTGTGACCGTCAAGTTTGATAAAATCATACTTGGCTGCTTTCCCCGTTACCTGGGACTAGAAAAAAAATCGACCACACACACACTCACACCACCAAGACAAAGACTATTTATTGACATTCATAGTCCATCAGTTACATATCCTTTTACAGGCACAATGAAAATACATATATATATATATATATATATATTATATATATATATATAATCACCACAATGTAAATAGGTATAGAGTACAATATATAATACGATTCTATTTCTATATAAGCACTTCCCTGTACAAGTATTTGCACATAAAAAACACACACAATACAACAAACACACCGATTATTTATTAACATCCGTACTCCATAACTTACATTTTCTTTTACAGCCACAGTGTAAATACATATATGATACAATACAATATAGACATATATACAAGAACTCGCATATACATGTATTTGTGCACGCGCGCACACAATCACAACTAACACACAGGCTATTTATTAACACTCACACTCTGTAAAACACATTCCTTTTAGAAGCAAAACATAAATATACAGTGCAAATATGCAGTGATTAGGGGCCCACTTTACACAAAATTATACATTCCGTCTTTAGAAGCTTCTCAGCTCATATAGGATAATAATCACACTTCACTCACTAAATTTGTTTATTAAACATACACACAACACACAAACAAGGAATCTTTTAAAACCCTTTCCCAGAAGATTGAATTTACTCTTACCATCAGGACTAGCTCCTAAAAATCCATACTCGAGATCGATATATAATCCTCGACGTTCTATGGTCCAACATTTATCATCTGACACTCTCTGAATGGCAACATTTATCACTCTCTGAATGGCAACATCCTCAAATTTCCTACCGTATTCCATGGATGGAGTACAGAATGACTTCTTGTGCAAGATACTTTTGACGAGAGCATGGCAGGAAGTATTATCTTTTCGTTTGACTAATTTGCCAAACATTGAAGCAGTGAGTCTGTTATGACGGTACTCTTCGTAAACAGGATTTCCATGTTCTTTAGATCCAGCTTCATTTCTGTCTCTTTCTTCTGCAGTAACGTAAAACGTATTAAATAAAAGCTTGAACAAAGAAACTATTACGACTAAAGTTGGTTTATTTTTCTATCAGATAACTAACTTCTAATTATTTAAATATTTCCGTACATGTTCACTTCCTCAAGGACCTTTACTTTGAATGCATTGGTCAACATTTTCTCACTGATTACCACACCATCTCCCGCTTTGAATCACGATGGCGGGTGTAGCTTACCAAGAAAGGGAAGAAAGTACTCAGAAACATACATGCAAAGTTTTGAGCTTCTGTTTTGAGTACTGAAGCTGTTAAGTTTTTCGTAGAAAAATAAGCCCATTTAAATAACATGGGGAAATTATTCATCCCCCCTTTCCTCCATAAAAAGAATAAATATTAACTTTCTCACTTTTTCTGTGGGTTAGGTCCAGAAGCAATAAGCATGCAAAATTGCAACTTTCTATGTCAACCAGAAACACCCGTTATTGTATGGCAGTGAGTGAGTTCACCTAGATGGATTTGTGGAGAACCCCAATGAAGCCACCTCAAACTCTCACGTAAGTGAAAAAGTGTAAGAAAACTAAATAAAAACTTACGTTGAAAGTTAAAAGCTTTGCCTTACATGCAAATTGAAGGGATATTGGAGACAGTAGTGATTGATCTGCATTCGGGCCATAATCCTTGTCCTGTACTGGATGAAGTTTAAGCTTACTTCTCACTCGTTTATCACTGCACTTACTAAAGATGATTTCCTCTTATTCATGAAGGATTTGAAATGTGATCCAGGACTCCTTTTCGTTGTTGATTTCCAAGGACTGTTATGCCATGTCGCTTTCCTGTTGTACGCTAGACCTGTAAGGTAACACCTTCGCTGAAATGATCCACGATTCGTTAGATTTACCCGTTTCCCAGCATTGAATTTACTTAAACTCATAAAAAAGTTCAGCTCGATTTGTTGTCTTGTTTGCAACAAGTCTGCCAGCTTTACGAATTAACAGTTCAAGAGCAGCCATCACATGATAGTACAATCCAGATTTTTGTAGTAATGGTAGTAAATTCTTTTCCCTTTTCTTTGAGCAGAAGTAGGGCTTGACTTTATCATGACATCCGAAAACATGAGACGGGCCGTTTCTTAGATCATCACGAAGATCCTCTACAGTCCCTTTCCTTTCAGCGTTATGTGAAATAGCTCCTCGACCAGCAGCAGTCAAACGTGGAATTTTGTCTCTCAGGATCGTTCTATATTGCGTAGAAAAATTAGTTTGTGTACGCAGCTTATGAAGCGCACTCGCGTAGTTACGCACACAATGGTTAGCACATTCGACTTTTTTAACGTGACGTCCATAAGGAACTCTCAATAATACGACAATGGACGCTCGAATCCCCGTCTGCAATAAATTGTTTATACCGAAGACCATGTATTTCTTCACTCCTACAAAAGCCCTCAACCACAATATCAGCTTTCATGGAAGACGACGAAAGAGACCAATTTCGGTAGCACTGGTGGTTCAATGTTCCTTGAAGCAGCAGAAGCACAAACTGAGCAATATTTATTCCTACACCAAGAAATAAGAGTTTGTAAGTTTCCTTACCAATAATACACACATGAAAAACAATGAAATCCTAGTATGAGAACAATTCAACGTAAAGAAAAATCATGTTCTTCATATAAGCATTGCAAAGTTTAGTGACAATACATATTCGGACAATTCTTGACCATTTGTCGTTGTCCGTTTGTCTCTACGAGTTACGATTACGGAGCTGACACTTGAACCGCAAAAACATTACCAAGCCATCTGACTGTAACCGAAAGTCCGATCGTAAACAAAATTTACACATCATAGCTATAAATTGCCCGTTTTTCCTTATGACTTACTGTTACGGAGATAATACATTATGCAAGAAACAAACTACAGTAAGCCGATAAAACTCGAAGTTCTATCGTAAAAAGCAAAATCCACCATTTATTCGGACCGTTTTGAACCTTTTGGCGTTGCTAGTTTGTCTCTGTGACTTACGGTTACGGCGCTTTTATTTGATACGCAAAAACGTTCTCAGGTCGTACCATAAGGCTTCTCAGAACCTATTTATAGGTTTACAAGCCTAAAACTGTTCACATTTTTTTTTATTGTTAAGTTGCAGAATGTGAATAAACCTTATGTATTGAACATAATTTAATATTATTATTATTATTTATTTATTTGTTCAATAAAGAACAAAGTTCATTTGACTCTGAAAGCGTGAAATATGGGAGGCAATAAAACTAAAATGAAAAGAAGATGAAATATCCAAGGTTATGCAGAAAACCACAGAAAGACAATTTATACGCATACTTTAAAAAAAGAGAGAGAGAAAAAAAAAAGTAGTATTACTTACTACTCCTGAAGCTGCATTGTAACCATGTCCATAACTTCTTTTACTCCAACTTCCATGTAAGCTTGCAGTTACCCATGAAACACCATCAGAATCGACTTGCCCTTTTTCAGTTGCAATTCTTTTCTTCCTCTTCTCCAGCTTTCAACTTTTTCTTGCCAAACCTGTTAAACAGAAAATAATTGCGGAACATAAATAAAAGTGTTAGTTTAGTACTAATGCTGCTGTTTATTTGCCATCTGATAAAGAACGTAATGCTAAACATTATTAATAAAAATAATATTCATCAATGGTAATGTAATCTCCTAAGAGTACATCTGTATATTCAACTGATGGTAATGTAATTTAACGATGCAAACACCAACATTTTACTTTTAAAATTAATTTTATATGCAATTAAACTATTGCGATTCAATAAAATAAAATACCCGAACTGGTTCATTACGGCAACAAAAATTCGAATATATAGTTGAGGGGGTTGTACGAACAAAATTCTCACAAGAATGAACAGCATATATCACTTCAAATTTATAATGATAAAGTAGTTCTAAAAATCAATTTAATTTGTGTTTATTTACTGTTTCCAGTTCCTGTTCTATTTTGCCAAACATCTTTTAACTCATCCATAATGCCTAAAAATTCTTGAAGATGGGCTACCAACTGACAAAGTTTCCCAAACAGCACCGCTGTTAATCACCGACGTTGTTGATGTTTCATCATGTGTGTGTGTTGAATGCATTACTTCTCGATTACAGACGACACTTAGATGACTAACTAGGCCAGTTCGTCTCTTCCGAACAAAATCCATTTTGCCTCAAGTGCAGATCTTCCTATGATTGTCTTGAAGCTTCATAGACCAACGAAGTACATGGCCCAAATCAACAATTCGATGTACACTTGGAAAGTCAATCTGGTTAGCTTTCTCAATATCCTGTTCGATTATGAGAGAGTCCAAACTCTGTCTCAAAACTGAAAATAAGTAAATAAAATAATTTTCTTCCGGCAGGTTGGCCGCAATATATATAACTTTTACAAGAGTTGGTGGTAGGGCGTACTGCGGTTACAAGTTTCTACAACAGGATGTTACAAGTTTAACTATCTAACAGTAATCCTAATAAAAATCCTACAAGCGGCAAGCAAATTTTGATGTAAAAAATAAAAGATTATATACATATTTCAGTATATATATGAATAATACAAGTGTTGAGATTAATTCCTTTGGGAAAGCGATTGACCCCCCTCCCCCGAAAGAACGCGTGAAAGCAGTGGCGGCGATTGCTGGACAGAAGTGGGGGAGGGGCAAGTTAGTCTTTGAATATTCGTATCAGTGTAAAATAGGTTTGATGGACCTTATAGTCGAGTTTTCAAAAGTGAGCTTGCATAACATCTGTGTACTATTTATAATAAAAGGGGTTTGGCTAATTTATTAATTACTATATATGTATTTAAATGGTTGAAATGTGTTCACTTGTATATTTGTGGGCGAACTGATACAAATAAATTCTCGTCGTTACGTTTTTAAAACTGTAATTGTTTATCGAAGTTCAAATTTGCGGTGATAACATCGTGTGATGTAGAAAGAAGTTTTTCATGTTATAAAACCGCTCTACCACTCAACTACGGAGGCTCGGTGTATAAAACTGTTCTACCAGACAATCGACATTTCTTTCTATTTGAAAATCTGAAAATGCAAAGTGCTATGCTATACACTGTAATGCCAAGACCAGGTACTCGCCTTATAATCGAAAAGCCCGGGTTTGATACTCGGTGCCGACCACCCTGACTGAGATTTTCCCTGGTTTTCGCCAGTCATACCAGGGAAATGTTGGGACGGTACCTTGAATAAGGCCAGGGCCATTTCCTTCGAAAAATTCATTCCCTTGTTGTTAATGTCCGGTATAAAATGGCTGAAATCGGGCTGTATCTGGTAATTGTTAAGTAAATTAAAACTATATACTTGTAAGTAGCAATAACAGTTCATTCTTGTTTCAGATTTTCATGTAACGTATACGCAGATACAAAGTATTATTTGTAAAATTTTGCAAAACTAACAAATTTGATATATTACCACATTATAGCACAGTAAAACCTCTTTCATCTGCACTTCACGGAACCGGACCTGTTCCGGATAAACCAGATTTACGATGTTTCATGGAGTAAGCCCCTTTGAACACAGTAACAAAATGGTTTATTTTACAAAGAACAAAAATTATTTTAATAAACTGAGGACAAAAAGAGCACAAAACGGCAATTTAAAAATTTTCATTGTGGAGGACTCGCTTACGTGTATATGATGTACATTGTAATCTGAAAGTAACGAAAAATTACATTATTTCTCGAAAATCGTTCCGGATAAGATTAATTAGGAGAATTTACGTTTCAAATATTACCAATACAGCTTTAGTATATGTACGATAATTTTAATAATTCATTTTAAGCAGAACCGAAATTGGACATATTACGTCCTTGTTGCGAAATTTGGAGTATAACTTTGGCAAATGAACATAAATTGTGTGTGTTTGAAAATAAAGTTTTGAGAGTTTAAACTGTGATCTGACAACGAGAATGAGATGACTAGAGAATGGGGGAAGCTGCATAATGAAGAACCAGTGATTGCGCCAGACCCCCACAGGGGGTGTCAGCCCAAAAATCATCGAGAGCACTCTCCCCCAACTTTCAAAATTTTCCGGTTAAAAATCAGTAGAAACCGTGCGAGACTCCACTTACTCCCTCCTAATTTTAACTTTACACCTCCCGAACTGAAAATGCTGGCGGCATCCCTGTGAAGAGCTCAGTAGATTGCATAATTCACCCGACATTATAAGAATAACAAAATCATGACGGCTAAGATGGGCAGGCTATGTATGTCGAATGGGAGAAAGATGTGATTATATTCCACCCTGGTTGGTCAAGATGAAAACTGGCTTGATGTTGCCCGGGATAGAATCCAATGGCGACCGAGTTCTGTAAACCATAGAGTTAGTTACTTAGTTTTCGCAACAACATCCAGGTATTTCTGGTTGCTCCTTCGACCAGTGAACATTTTTCGAATTTTAGAAATCAGTAGCAAGTTGTCACCACTGTGATTACTTAGTAAGTGTTGGACATAAAATTGACGTTTTTAACTCAAGAAAATGAATTAAAATGTGTAACTTCTTTTGTGCGCGCTTCAAAGATTTTCGCACGGGTAGAGGTCGTGAAGAGAAAAAGTTTGTAAAGAAAGGAAAATCCCTCTTATAAATGCAAGGGTCGGAGGCTGAGCGAAGGGTATGGTCTACCTTCGTGGGACATAGTACACTTCCTACATTTTGCAAAACATGATGTGTCACTTCACTTCAAATGCCATAGTATGGAATATGATTATTTTAAAAGCTAAGGTGAGGCAAACAAGTTTCTTTGCCATTCTTTTATATTCACAGCAGAAAAAAAACAACTTAATTTTCTATTAGATGCAAGACACACAGTTTGGGGGTGGGGGGAAGAACCGGAACCATTCCAGAATTTTTAAATATAAGTAATGTTAAGTACTGTATATTAGTTAAAATGAAAAAAAAACAAAAAACTTCCGGCTCCGGTTTGAAATTAGTGTCACCTGCAAAAATCCAGGAGCTTTGGACAGCAAAAGAGGCTGGAGACAAAAGGGGGGAGGATGTAAGGAAACGTAATAAATATATCTATGCGTCCGTGATATGTAACGTGTAAAAGGGAGACTTCTCCTTTTCCATCTCCTCACTTTCGCCAGAGAACAGCTAGAAAATTTGTAACTCGGGCAAAGCTTTTTCTTCTGCTTGACGTGAATGGGTTCGGAACGAAGCTAGCCGAAGATGCACGAAAGTATTCTCTCTGGCAGAACCTACACTCAAATGTGGATAGAGAAGGAAGAAAGTTAATTCATACAATGAAGATTGAAGACCTCATTGTTTGTTTCGAACCGCCGAGACAGGCTTTGTGCTTTTGGAAACTAGACATGTGATCAGCAAGCACGACAAACAGCTTGAGCCTGGAGCGGAATGAATTACACCCACCCACGAGGACAGAAGAACCCCTACTGACACTGTTGTAAATTGATGGAATTTATTACCATCTCTCGCTCTCTCTCTCTTTTTTTCGTTCAGTTTATAGTATATGTATATGCACTTGTGACTTCAGATTCGTAGATTTGGATATAAATCATTATGATGTTAATTGTTGAAAATTGCTTCAACTATTCCTAACGCTTTCTGTTTATTGAATATTACGACTTTACAGTAGTTTCTCCAATCAAGGTTGAGATTATGGCTGCAGTTCGTAGTTGCTTTTACCGAATTGACGTAACTGGCTTCGGATCCAGTAAGTTCGAGATTCTCATCCCATAGCTGGCAGTGATGAATTCAGACACTTTCACCCGGAGGGGTGGGAATTTGAGTTCATTAGGGGGAAGGACTAATTTTCAAGGAAATTAATGCTACTTTTTAAGACTTACTGCTGCCATTTTAGCAAAATATCAGGGGTGTAACTCCAATGTCGTGAGACCCTGCGTTGCGAAGGGGGCAGGTGTCCAAGTGACTGTACAGGCGACGTATAAATAGATGAAAATGAGTTACTGGGGAAACCCAGACGAAATCGCAAGAGATGTCGCCTGAAAGTTCGATTTTAAATTTTTGTCAGAGTTGGTAAAAGTGAAAGAATGTTAATGCGTGGATGGAAATTTTCACGCAGTCTAGAGAGAACCATCGTTTTTAAATTCTTGTGCATGAGAGAAGCATTATCGTTACTAAGTGTTCAGTCTATCGAAGGAAGACGATACCTTTTTGAGAATTTATTAATAATAAAAATCTCAATCTGGGAACAATGAGTCGAATCTTGTCGAGGATAAAGTTAACAGCACCACAGGGACTCGGCAACCCAAAAATAAATGTGACGCTTTGCATATGAATAATGAAATCATCTTAGCTCGACCTGGGGTGTGCTTAGGTCCTCAATAAGCAAATAAACAAAGAATAAAACACTTGCTTCTCTGTCTTCACAAATAGTACAAAAAAGTTTTTTTTGCCGACCTATATCTAGTATCCAGTTCAAAGACGATTATCAAGGCACACATTTGAAGATATAAAAAATTCAGAGGGCTAAACCTGATTGAAAGTACCTACAGTATAGGCGGCAGCACACTAAAAGTGTTGCCAAGGAACATAGCAGATTGACCACGCGCGTACTTAGCACAAAATGATGTAAGCACAATGTGACCAAACGGATGTAAAAATTCATGTAAAATTACTTTATATAATGCCATTGTTCAAACAAATCTACGTACATCTTTTGCATAGACTATAGATTGGAGAACAACGAATAACTGAAACAGTTAACAAAAGTTAGGGGAAAGCTCTCTTTTAGCCACCCCGCTTGTAAGATAACGGACTAAAATAAAACATAAATAGCGGCAATTACTAAAAATAAATAAAACCACTCTGTATGGGACATTTGATAACATACGATGTCCTGTACCGATCTAAGCCTGATAAAATCCTGGACTAAGTTACTTTCAAAACCCAGAAAAGAGAAAGAAGGCGCCTACTAACGTTCATGTGACACTAATTCCCAGAAACTAAAAATTATAAAGAGAACATCTAGTATCAGACATATCTGTGCGTTATGTTAACAAACACGGAATCAAGTCAAAACCAAAACTTAAAGGAAAACAGAACAGGATCGCTAATAGCAAGATGATCAGACATATAACCCAACTGAATATAATATTTGGGAGACAAATGAACAGTAGACTTGAAACATCTAAAAAAAGTTACATCTTTGAAAAGATTGTCGACAACTGTAAAATAAAGGTGTGTGCATTAATCTTTAAAACACTGAAATCACACATAATAAGTATGTGTACAAGTTGCTGAACAAAGATATTAGTGCTCCAAAATAAAAACTGTATTTAAAAATGTGTACTAGAAAGCAAATAATAAGAAGAATAAACTACAAATACGAGGGACTGAAATCACCACTCCGAAATTTTCTGAGATTGGCCCATGAAAATTCACTTATGCGTCGACTCTACTATTAGGCCGTCCAAGAGGGCATAACATTCAACATAAATACTGAATAAGAGACGAACGAAAGAATCAAATATATAACGAGAAGATGCCAAACAAAAGTTTTCTCTATTAATACTCTAGTCGCTTATGAAAAAACAGGCGGTAAGATGTACTACGAAATTGGAATAATTGCAGGAACAAGCACTTTATCTTTAAAATGAAAACACTTGTAAAAACCCCTAAGCTGCTTGAGGTTCAAAATTACTTAAGCCGCGAAGTTTTTTGAACTCGAAAGGTTATATAAGCGGCTCCCATAAAACAATTAACATATATATGTATTGGCCTAGTTGAAAATCTCTGGAACTTAAACACAACTTTGCGGAATATAAGAGGCAAATTCACCCGGTGAGGGGATTTTTAATCTCCGTGGGTGGGGGCACCCCTTGAATTCATCACTGATGGCTGTCCATCCTCAGTGAGATTTTCTACAATTCACTAAGACAAGTTCAATTTACTTCCTCATCCTCTTACCCCGAATTAGTGTTCACCGAGCAATATAGCTCTGCTGGTAGAGCGTTGGCTTTGCCTTCGGGAGGTCCTGGGTTCGATTCCCGAATGTAGGACAAAATCTTCCTTGGATATAATTTCCCATGAACTGGACATAATCCTCATTACCTTTACACAGTTAAAAAGAAATCTTACTTGGACAAAAGCCGCGCATAAATAAATAAATAATCAGTAGCTTACATGACAAAATAAAACCTTATTTACTAGTGGAGCTAATAAATCTAATTTTTAGCATTTTTTAAATTGTTTTTTATTTGAAATCTTGTATGCTGTCAATGTTTTTGGTTAGTAACAGAAATTAGCAATGATTTAAACAAAGTTTCATAGCAATGGACTTATATCAAGTTTTGAAGTAAATTTTTAAAGCTGAATATTGGCTGGTTTTTATTGTGTTTCTTTTTTTTTGGTGGCGGGGGAAAGGGGAGGGCTACTTATTAATAAAAGCGCATGAGAAACAATACCACATACGTTATATGAAACAATATTTAAATGTTTTGTATAAATGTTCTGAGAGTAAGATACATTCTCATTGGAGATATTTTTACACGCATGGTAGTATACAATGCCAAACAATCAACTAATTAAAGATTCTTATTTATTATTAACGTTATCTTCCTGTTGTAAGTTGCTAGAAGAGCTGCTAGGTTCTTTAGCGATGTCATCTTCCTTTACAGCATTCTAAGAGCTATTGTCTTCATTAACGATATGTTGAACTACGGCATCTTCCAAGTTCAGTGTAATCGCATTTACGTAATCACATTCGAGTTTACGCCTTTTCCAATATAAACGACATGTTTGTGAATGTTTACTCCATGTTTTTAGTTTGTGATAGAGGTCTTCTAGTTTTACCCATCACAGCAGAGAAAAAAAAATAACACACCGGACAGTAAAAACAGAGTTAGCACCACTGAAATTCTCTTGTCGTTATGGGCAAGTGTCGTCGCAGTTCGTATCTGATTCGCATGGCGGCGCTAGTGAACGGTGGGGAATTCAAAATGATTGACTAATGTAACAAGCTTTTTACTTTTTTCGGAATGGGTATACGTTTTAAAGTAAACAACTATTGCAGAAAGAAAAGGCAATCTTCACTCTTTGCAATGAATGCCATATATTACATAGTAAACAAATCCACCATTTTAATATAACAAAAAGTAGAAAATCAGTGTTACATTATTTTGCATAAAACTGTTGCAATCAAACTGCGCACCTCTTCGGAGAAAAGCGCATAAAAGTTCATTAGTGAAGAAGTTAGCATAAAGATTGTGCACTTCTGGAAAAAAAGGTGAAACTTTCAGGGATACTTGTTTACACTTGCTAAAACAAATGT
>JAGDQP010016694.1:22404-40047 GCA_022664845.1 Lepisma saccharinum
TAATATAAAGACACTAAAAGGAACTAAAAGAAGCGCGAGTAATATGTTTTATATGGATTACAAGCAATGGATAACAAAAAGTAAGTGACCGCGTCGCGAATTTTTAACTTCACATATGGTTCAATATGAACAGACACAGGTAATTGACATGTATGTCTTTAGCTTTCGCAGCAGCAAAGGGCATTTTAATATAATACGTGCTAGGTATTAAAATTGCATTTTTTTTTTTTTTTTTTTTTTCGTGTGCAGTGGTCTGTGATCATCAAAGAATTACTCATTCAATCATGTGATTCAGTTTTCAGATTGGGTTATTTGCTCAGGGAAATGTATTGTGGTTATGTAATAGAATCTTACCTTTTGCTCAAGATTTTGTGTACTTTTTGTTTTGATTTGATGTTTATGTCACTTATGGAATTTTAGAAGGGTATCAACAAAGTACTTTCTTTTGTTTCAGGTATCGGTAAATGAATTGGAATAGTCATGGAGAGAAAATTTAGTATTATAGACTTGAAAGCTCCTCGTACTAAGACGCAAAGGACAGTTAACTGGGAAGTGGGAACTGTGTATATTTTGTCAGCAAAACACAAAGGAAAGTCTTACGTTCCTTGCAAACAAAATAAGAACAGGAGAAGGTTATAAAACCCTAGCATCGAAATGTTCCAAGAAGCGAAATTGTTGCCTAGTGACATAACTTTCAATCTAAGTGAAGGATCGTTACTACATCACCTCTCAAAAAATTCTGCGAAATTTAGTAAGAAATGCCGTGCAAAGTTTACTAATTACAAACTGAATCGACTGTTACAAGCTGAAGGTCGACAGACAAATAGTGAAGCAGCGTGTGCATCAAGTCATTTTACTAGGTCAAAAAGTGAGATTGCAAATTACAAGCATTGTTTTTTTTTTTTTTTTTTGTTTGTGAGAGTGAGAAAGGTGTATTTCATGCAGTTACAATCAAGCTTTTATCCGACAAAATTTCTTCATTTGCTACTGCTCTTCAAGATCAGAAGATTCTAGCCAAAGTATGTGAAGGGGACTTAATTGCAATTGAAGCACAATATCACATGGAATGCTTGAATAGGTTCTTTAATAAGAAGCGTTCTTTAGATAGGGTACAAACAAATCAATCTACAGTGACAGAGAAATATTTGCCATTGCGTTTGCCGAACTAACATCATACGTTCAGGATGTGATTATTAACAGTGCAGTGATTCCCATATTTAAATTAAAAAACTTAATCGAACTGTTTGAAAATCATATGGAACAACTGACCGGGGAAAAGATAAAAGCACATTCAACTCGTATCAAAGACCTCCTTGAAGCAATTCCTGATCTGACTGCTTGCAACAAAGGCAGACATGCTCTGA
Source organism: Lepisma saccharinum (assembly GCA_022664845.1). Classification (NCBI taxonomy): domain Eukaryota; kingdom Metazoa; phylum Arthropoda; class Insecta; order Zygentoma; family Lepismatidae; genus Lepisma; species Lepisma saccharinum. The sequence continues at coordinate 23,769 of JAGDQP010016694.1, forward strand.
TCACTTTGAAAGAGGTAATGGGTGAGGCAGTGCATAAAGCTTGTGAATTTGATGTGGAATGTGATATCATGAATTCCACCAAACTAATTAGGAAAATACGATTACAAACTTTTGACACGCAATCAGACAAAGTTCATTGGATGAGACATCCCAAGTAAAGAGTGTCTTCCCTATTTTACTGTAATTGATAAATATGCTTTTGTATGGCCCAAACAGGTAACATCAATTTGATAACAATGCTCGGCAAGAGGCGTTAACAATTGCTCAACTCATCAGCTACAACATGAGAACTAATACCCCTTCCAGTAATAAGCTGCATCACGAACGGTGTAGACAAACACCATTTCCCATTTACATAGCCATGATGATACACCACTCTAAAACAAGAAAGAAGGATCTAGTGGATAAGCTACACGTTTGGAATAGGTATGTCGTATAATAAGTGTGTTGCAAATTTCGTCTGACTTCAGTCAAAATGCATGTGAGTATTTTGAAGAAGTAGGAGTTAGTTGTTCCCCTCAACTTCAGAAAGGAATATTTACCACAGGTGCTGTTGATAATATAGACCACAACCCTTCATCCACAACCTCTGTTAGTTCTTTCCATGGGACGGGAAATTCACTTCAACAACACTTTGTAGAAGATAAAGACAATATCAATAGACTTGCAAGTCACGTTTAGAAATCAATCAACTACCAGAAAAGTTCCAAATCTTCCTGAAAACTGTACAATAATAATTACACCAGTCTTTCAAAACCAGCAAATTACAGCTATGGCCAAATGTAATAAGCCAGTACATATCAGCTATATTCAGTATGATTGTTCACAAAAGACAAAAAAGTGGCTTCAACGTGTAGAGTGTGAGATCTCAAAGGATGCTCAATAATCTATACAGTGTATCTCATGGGGAGCATTTAGTGCTAGATCAGTATTGGAAGACAGTAGAGAAAAACACCTAACTCATTGTGCATAACTACCTATGTTTCCAGACGTTGCACATTCACCAGCTATGATAAAACATTCAATGTTAGTAGTAGCGGATGCTGTAAATCATCTGAATGAAGGACAAACACCAGTTATTACTTGTCATGCTCCTCTGTATGCTATTGCAAAACGTATTCAGTGGACATTTCCTGAAAAGTTTGGTGAAGACAGGTATGTTGTGATGATCGGGGGTCTACATCTGGAGAAGGGTATCATGAGTGTACTCGGTGATCTTGTAGATGGAAGTGAATGGGTTGAATGTATCATTGAGGCTAGGTTGACGTCTTCTGGTAGAGCTCAATCTTATATCAAAGTGTATCATATTACAAGGACTAGGTATGCACATCAGGTGACATTATGTGCCCCGTTTGTCTTGAGAAAACAAGCTTATACTCAATATATTAATGAGCATGAAGAGAAATATGGTACTGGTGAGCCTCTTCTGTTTGAGGAATGGTGTAAAGTTTATTGTGAAAGAATACCAAATTTTACATATTGGAGTACAGTGATGGAACTAAAGGACTCGCTTTTGGAATTCTTGACATCAATCCGAAGTTCCAACTTTGGTCTCTATGTGAACTGTCTGACAAGATTGGCTCCTTGGTTCTTTTCATTTAACCACCAAAACTATGCCAGGTGGCTTTCAGTGAATTTGCGTGGCATGAAAAATCTGCCAGAGACGCATCCCAGAATTTATGTGGAGTTTTTAGCAGGAAGTTTACTGCTAACATTACCGGGATTTATTTTCTGCAGTGGCATTAGACTAAGCGCATGAACAGTGTAATGCTCACGTTAAGGGGGATGGAGGCGCAGTGGGATTAACAGAAAACCCAGATGCTTTGAGGCGATAAATGGTGGCTGGTCCTGAAGTAGCAAGATTGATACAGCAATTCGAAGAAGGGTTTAAAAAACCTAACACAACCTCAAAGGAACACCGTCAATGCTCATCAAAAACCCAGTCTTTATTTTTCACACACGTAAAAACTTTGATAAACACTATTGAAGATGTAGGCAATCCATTTTAAGACAGCAGCCAAGACCTCCGAAATGTACATAATAAAGTCATTGCTTCTCATTCTGGAATCGCGGATTTAAGAGAAATAAGAGACCTTGGAATGCATCAATTTAAGGAATTTGTCAACGACAGACTATAGGTTAGGTTAGCAGCAAGTACTATCAATTGAAAAACCAACCAAACGCAATCAAGTTAGATTGCTCAAAACAAAAACTCCTGCCAAAAGCAAATCCCAATTGGCGATGAGAAGCGCAAGAAATGATGCCTGCCTCTTCTCTAAATTATATATCGGGTGTTAGCAGCGAGGTTCTGATCTTGACAATTTTTTTTAGACATGAAAACCTGCCGTTTCCTCCTTCTTTGTCAGACTGTGGGTGCCTTCGAAAAATTAAGAAATCCGATCTTCAAGATCGCGTGTTTCAGAATCCGTGTTTCAAAAATGTGTGTGACTATCCTTCGGCATCACGTGCCACAGTCCACATGATTCCTCCTGGAGATGCCAAGACTTTTGATGAGTACGCAGAGAGATTTGCCAGCATAGTTCTTCACGAATGGGATAGTGTCAACAGAATTGACATTTTCTTAGATGACTACAAATCTGACAGTTTGAAAGCTGAGACGAGGATGTTTAGAGGTACTGGCTTAAGACGAAAAGTTTTGGATAATACACCTGTGCCTAGAAATTGGAAGAACTTTTTGTGCAATGATGAGAGTAAAAAAGAACTTTTGATCTACTTGCATCTAAACTCTTACCTCGAGTCGGCAAAGAAGTGGTGAGTACGAAAGGAGAAGCGATATTATATAGTACACCATTATGTACCCATGAAAATCTCCTTCCATGCATTCAAGAGGAAGCGGATACAAGAATTTTGCTTCATGCCAAGGAGGCGTGTCAAGCTGGACACAAATCTGTCATCATTCGGACAGTGGACACTGATGTTGTGGTGCTTTCTTTGGCAACATTTAATAAACTGAAAGCAGACTTCTTATGGATTGCATTTGGCACAGGGAAGAATTCTGAGTACATCCCAATTCATCTACTGTTTACCACGCTTGGAATCAATAAAGCTACTTCCCTTCCATTTTTTCATGCATTGTCTGGTTGTGACCCAACGTCCTCGTTTCCTGGTTATGGAAAAAAAAAAAAAAATTAGGAAACATACAAAAATCTCCCGAATATCACGCAGACATTCCAGATCTTGTCCCAGAAACCTGCAGAAATTGAGATGTTTATGGACGACGTTGAAAAAATTGTTGTTTTGATGTATAATAAGTCATCATGTCACTGCTGAGTTAACGAGTTAGGAAAGAATACTACCAACAAAAGCAGCTTTATTTCAACATGTCCTGAGGAGTGCTTATCAAGCTGGCTATTGTTTGGGACAGTGTTTGGTTAAACAACCTATCTTGCCTGATCCAGGCCTTTGGGGTTGGCACATAAATGAAAAGGCAAGCTGGGAGCCAACATGGACAGCTCTTCCTGAAGCAGTTCTTGTATGTAGGGAATTATTCAGCTGTTCTTGCAAAAACTACAGCACCACTCGTTGCAAGTGCAAAAGTTCACGGATGCAATGTACTGACTGTGAAAATGGAAGTGAACATTACGAACTTCCTACTTGTGTTGACAGTAGTGATGACGGCATTGAGACTGACATTTAGTGTGGTTTGTTACACGATATTGGTTTTACCTTTATTTTAAAGTTTAAATCTTTAATACTTCTTCCCGTTTTCTTTCTAACTTGTCAGATAGGAGCAAAGCAGTTTGCAGTGTCAAAGTAAAAAAAACACCGATGAAGTACAATTTAATACAAAATTAAATGAAACACAAACGAATGAAATGTTATAATTAATTTCGATTTGTACCTCTTGCTGAATAATCTGTTTCATTTGTAATAATACAGCCTGAAACAATTATAGGATTAGAATTATATGTTAGTTTCCAGTGACAGACGACAACTGCGTATGGGGATCTTCTAAAAGGATACCAAAACGGTAGTTCCTATCTCCTCATTGACGTCAGTCTTTGGTTGCCCACTACGTGCCCTATATCTTCCACATTGCCAGTTTCTTGTAATTTGGCAATCACGTACGAGACCGTGCTGTACGGTACTGGATGTCTGTCTGTCTATATGTTGTCTGTTCTTTTCTGTAATGTCTCTGGAACTGCGTTCCGCAGATATTAGGATGATTTCTATCTGTTGTTCCTTTGTCAGAGGTCTTAGTTCATCAGCAAAACTAACAGATTCCGTAGGTACAAATGAAACTTTTGTAAAACTTTAGATGCTAATAACTTGCAAACCATAAAATATATGAAAAAAAAAATACACCTTTGGATACCTGAGCTCACACCGGTGTTATTTGATATGTGACATGTCTTCCTTTTCATTTCATATTTTGAACTTAAATTCAAGATGGCAGCCATGTACCTTAAATGTTGCGCATCCTCTTTACTACAATCTCCCATTAATAAATTTCACATTTGCGTGTTGGGTTTCAAAATAAAAGGGTATCAAAAGACATTTGACCCACCCTAATGTATATTTGTAAAATTATAAGCAGTTAATTGAAAAATGGCGGCCTTGATCTTTGGGCCCTATCTAAAAAATCACTTTGGGGCATTGAAGATTACAAGGATAATTGTAATCTTTTTTTTTTTCAGAAATGCACAATTCTTACAGAGTCTCCAACTTAACCACCACACTACATGTAATGCAAAAGAAACTTTGCGAAATTATTCATGCCACTCAGGAACGTGTAGGGAATCATATATTTTAGATTCGATGTTCCTGCTTCGTTAGTTTAGTAAAAAAGTATAAACAAAAATGCTTAATTAATTAACAATTACTCTCTAGAATAATCATTTAGAAACGGTATAAATAGCATCATTATCACTTTATCAGTAAAAATAATAACGGTATATTTGTTATTTATAACAATTTAAAACGGCAAATCTCCCCTTAAATGATTACTTAAATAAGGGCATTTCACAGAAGTCCGTAAAAATGGAAACTATTGTATTTAGAATAATATTGCCATCTAAAATCTACAACACTTTGTGATATTGAAACACAAGGAAGTATTCGAGTTTAGTCAGGGCCTTTGTTAATGTCCACTTTCTTCATTGTAGCATTCGCCTGGGAAACTCTGAAAAACCTGTCAGATTTGTTGCCCGTGGGGTTCTAACCCACTGCCGATCCGAAGTCCGCGACATTATTGCCTGGATCACAAGGACTGGGTAGTCAATATGTTGTGGTCTGGTTGTTAGTGTTCCGGACGGCCAAGTGACACTGGGGAGGTTCAACAGCAATTCAGTTTCTGCTCGGGCCGTGGTGGCTCAGTGGTTGAGCGCTTGCCTCTGGTGCTCGGGGTTCTTGTTTCGATCCCGACTTGTGCCATGGGCTGTGGTGAACAAACACCGTGTGCATGGGTTTTCTCGGGGTTCTCCCGTTTTCTTCCACTTACCTCATTCCACCAATTCTCCCATCATCATGCATTCGGCCTGAGATAAATTAACTTGGTAAAGGCCTTCAAAGAAATTTAAAAAAATGAAACCCTAGTTAGGTGGATCAGTAAGACCATTCCGAGTGGGGTTCTCCTTCATTTTCCTCAGTCTCACCTGTGAATGGCAGAATTCCGGGCTCTATGCCACACCGTGGCTTGAATCTAGTGAACATACCTTCAATTAAGGTCACCCCCATACAGAACAGGCCCGCTCCAAGCCTCACGATTCCAGAGCAGTAACACACCCGTTACCTACTGAGGTATGTCGATAGCTTTACATTTGCATACATTCACATTTTATTTCTAAAACCCACAGAAACCAATTAATCCCGAAAAATACACCTGGGCCCAACTGCGCTGGTTATTTCAGAACATACCAGTTTTTTTTTTCAAACCCTGCTCTATTGTGCGATCAGCTTTTACTGTGGTCGGTGATTTACTCATGTAACTTTTGGGAAATACTAGCTGTAACACCGGCAATAAGAGCTTTGTGTACACACAACATCTTTAGACATGTATGTTTGGATTGTGTTGATAACTAGAGCACACAACCTTTCCAGTCTCATTGTAAGTTCATGAAAGGAAAGCTATAACGTGTTAGAGGGGGACAGTTTCACCCTTCCCCCTGAGATAGTGAATTCTAGTTAGCAGCCAGGGACAAATCCATTCCAGAGGGGGATTCTCCCCCCCCCCCCATCCCCGGCCGTAATTTGCACCCTGCACAAGAAAAATGTGATAGGACGGTTGTTCGAATTATTGAAAAAAAAGTTTCCCACACGAAGATCCAGAGACATTTAAAACTGTTTTGTAGAGCAAGAACATCCTTCCGTATCAGTTTTTTGAACAGAAAAGCATAAGAACGTAAGAGAAGGAATACCTTGAAGTGGAAACAATGGATTCAAAGCAGAGTTGCTGCCGAAGGATGTTCTTGAAGTGAATATATAATTCTTATACATTGTAATAACTTTCTTGTTAAATATCTTAGTTTTATATAATACTAATGCCTTAATACCAAATGTAATAAAATGTAGTATGTATCTTCTTTCTTTCTTTGAAGTTGTCGGATGGCGTGGGTCAAGCGACCTTGATTTTCCATGGCTATCTTCCGTAGCGAATACCACATATTTCTAAATTTTACTTTAGTTTTTACTGGTTAAGGTATTCGAGAAAGAAAAACTAAGTAGCTTTTTCAGTACCGCAAGTTATTTAAATCAAAGTAAAGAATCAACAAAAATGAGTTTTTTTTTAAAAATAATGATTTTTTTTTTCAAGCCTGATTGGTTCATTTTATATTACACGCGAAGTTTTTTAAAAGATCATAGAAGCCCAAATCACATGATAAGTGTGCAATTTGTATTACAAATATCTGGTGTAGTAAAAAGTAATCCATTATTTTTGCATGACATTGAAGTCTTGACTTACCTTAGTTAGAATGATCCGATTTAGGTCACATATGCGCCGTTTTGTTCGATAACGTGTTGCCATTTGGAAGGTAATATCATGATGCCTCTCTCATAGAAGCCCTTGTCCCTATTGGCAAAAAATTGAGACAGTCGATTTTTACAAGCCTCTCTTGAAGCGAATTTTTCACCAGCAAACGTGTTCGCCATGGACAGGAACAGATGGTAATCACTCAGTGCCAGGTCCGGACTATAAGGTGGATGCATAAGAACCTCCCAACCAAGCTCCCGGAGCTTCTGGCGAGTCACTATCGATGTGTGTGGCCTGGCGTTGTCCTGGTGGAACACAATGCCTCTCCTATTGGCCAAAGCTGGGCGCTTCTGGGCGATTGCTGCCTTCAGACGGTCCAATTGTTGACAGTATAGTTCCGAGTTAAGGGTTTGGCCGTAGGGGAGCAGCTCATAGTAGATAATTCCCTGCCAATCCCACCAAACACACAGCAAAACCTTCCTGGCCGTCAATCCTGGCTTGGGCACCGTTTGCGCCGGCGCACCGCGCTTCGACCACGACCGTTTTCGCGTGACGTTGTCGTAAGTGATCCACTTTTCATCACCAGTCACCAACCGCTTCAGAAATGGGTCGCTTTTGTTGCGATTCAGAAGCGATTCGCAGATGGAAATTCGGTCCATGAGGTTTTTTTGCGTTAACTCGTGTGGCACCCATACATCAAGCTTCTTTGTGTATCCAGCCTTATGCAAATGGTTCCACACGGTTTTTTGTGCAATGTTTAGCTCTTGGGCAATCGAAACAGTGCTTACATGACGGTCGGACGCGACAATGTCCATGATTTTATCGACATTTTCGACACTTGGCCTTCCAGTGCGTGGTACATCTTTGACGTCAAAATTACCGGCACGGAATCGACGAAACCAAAATTGCGCGTGATTGGCTGTTACAGTATCAGGACCATAAACACTATTCACATTTGCAGCCGCATGCCTTGCGTTTTCGCCTTCATCGAAGAAAAACTGTAAAATATAGCGTATTTTCTCTTTGCTAGTGTCCATTTTGACGCGCGCTCACACAACACTGAGTCAACTCATCACAACTATCTGAACAGTGTTTGTAGTACGCAATCTCATCGTTTGAACGCCATCTCGTTGAGCCCGATCGGACTTATACAACGCGAGATACAGATCACTGAAGCCATCTATTGGCAAAATAATGGATTACTTTTTACTACACCAGATATGTTTATTTTGGTAATTCATATGAAAACGAACACACAGAAAACAAAAAAAATCGAATTTTGTTTAGAAAAAAATAGTTGTTTTGTAACATTACCTACTTATTGCGTAAATTGCATTTGTATTAAACTATTTAATTTCTTTCTACATTGCTCAGAAACAATTTATGCTTAATGAACGTATAAAGTTTAGCTATGTGTATGCTGAAGAAGCAAAATGCAAAGGCGGAATATCCACTATTGAGTTAACTATATTACATATCTCTCACCGAATTGAATTTTAATACCTTTAGGCAACTTTCGCTCAGGCCGAATGGATGACGATGGGAGAATTGGTGGAATGAAGAAAGTGAGAAGAAACGGGATATCCCCGTTAAAACGCACGCGCACGGTGTTTGTTTACCACAGAATTCACTTGGTACGAGCCGAGATCGAACCAGGGACCCCACGCACCTGAGGTGAGCGCTCTACAAGGTTTGCCAAAGTAGGCTCAGCCCGAAAAAGAAACAGTGCTTTTTTTGCGGGTTGGGCCCGCTTAAAAAAAATAAAAATAAAACTGAGTGCTTTGTTTAATTCATTTTTGTTTTTAAATGATCCCTGAAATCAGGACCCATCAAAAGTGCATAATAATGAAAACCATTGCATTTTAGATCGTTAAAATGCAATCACGACTGTTATTGTAACTCTAGAATAATATTGCTATCTAAAATCTACAACACTTCACTTTTGTGATAATGAAATACAAGGAAGTACTTGAATTCAATCGGGGTAAATCCGTCTCAAGTGGTACAGGAAAGGAATAATTCGTTGCTTGACAATTTTTAAAAAATCTGATTTTTGATGTGCAGTTATCTTACCATGTTAGTTCAAAACAATCATTATTTTAATTTTAGTGATTTGGGTTTTGAGTGGCAACCATATTTGTTTTCGAAGATGCACCATTTGGTGGTGTTGTAAGGGGTTACTGAATCTGAAGTATCTCAGCCCCTAGTTGTTCTATCGATGTGGAACAAAAACGGTCAGCAAATTGTAAGCTACAAGACTATATATTAGCCATTATCGTCCATGAAGTATAGCACGGTGAAAAGTAGGTTTGAAAAAGTAGGTCATTGACGTTAAAAGTTCCGAGTTGAGCAGACGATTTTTGCAAGAAGGCAAATGATCAGGAAAGTGAGCTTTTCTGGATAAATAGGTGTGATGTAGAAGTGCTCATTCACCAAGTTTCAACCCTTAAAGTGTCCCCCGTTTTTTTAATAGAAATTATTTAAACTGCAGAAAGGTGAAAAAAGTGCGTACTTCACAGGTGGTGGGTACCTGATCTCTCAGGTGGGGGACCTGATAAAAATATACAATTCCTCCCCATAACAGGTCTGTATATTATTACATACCAAAAATTAGGAGTTTCAGATTTGACCAGTACCATAATTATTAACACAAAGTATACCTACAATTAAGCATAGGCAGAAGTACGGATAACCGAGAGTTTACTGTACAGACATCATAAATCAATAGGTAGTGGATAAATAACTCACAGAGTGTTTAAGAAAAACATACAAGAACAATCCTGGGTTACGTACCATTTTAAACAGTGTGTTCCACAAAAAGTTTGGATATTTCATCACACAACTGAGGAGTGATAGTGTGATACCGACTAGTCGCTGTTGTAAGCTCAGTGGGTGTAAGTTTCCTTAAAATGTTCTTGAAAGACACCCATGTCTTGTTGTTTCTTGAAATTTTGAATGAAGTTCGTGGTCCTGGTGGATCGTAAAAATGAACTTTCACGTCATCATGTTCGATGCTGACATCTTCAACAATTCCAATATACCAGTTTTCGTCGTAAATACGTGCAACTGTGTCACCTGTTTGGAGGCATTACAAGGATGCTTTTCTCAGATTTACTTCCTGAAAGTCAGTAGAAATTGAAGTGCGAAAGCATCTAACTTTTTCGTCACTGAGGGCGTGTTTTAGGAACAGGTAAACAAGCCTGTAGTCAGTTGTTGTAACTTTTTTGCTAATTGCTCTTGGGAACTCTTGCTAAAGTTCAACACTTAACTTTCTTATTTTCGAAACAGGTGATACACCTAATTTTGAACACGTTGCATTCAAAACGTCAATATTGACTGATGGAGGGACAAATTCAAGTTCATTTCCTGATTCTTCATGATTGTTTTTGTTTTTGCTTCTTCCGTGTAGAAGAAAAATTTTTGTGTAGTATGTAGCACATAATGATTTTCCAGGAATCAGCTCTGCTGCATAATTCTTTTCCTTTAGTAAGTGTGCACTCGAAATTTCTGAAAGTCCTTTAGTTATAGCTTTTTTTATGGATTTTTAGCTGGTCGCAATACGAATTACCAAATAGATAATGATACTTTCGAGAAAACTTCACTTTATGGTAGTTGCATATGTTTACAATGCCACTGCTTGTTCGCATTATCAGAAGATTCCTCTTCTCTTCACTGAAGTCACTAAATGCCGTCATGCATCTTGATACTGACCCATACGCACACTTATGACATTCTTCACCAATTAATTTACCTACATCACATTCAATTTTGTCACTAACGAACTGCAGTAATGATACACAGATCTGCACGAACACAGCCTTCTCCTTGTGCTGTACGCAACTGACTGAGGCACCAGTGGTAAATTCCCATCTGCTTCATGTCTGACCACGATTCTTCGTGTTGGAACACGCAGCCTACTGACTGTGTTTTCATGTACATTTGTTCTGTTTGCTTCTTAACAGGATCAAACTTGTTCTTGTATGTTTTGCTTAACCCCTTTGTGAGTTATTCATCCACTGCCTATTGATTTATGATGTCTATACAGTAAACTCTCGGTTGTCCGTACTTCTGCCTATTCATATTTGTAGGTATACTTTGTGTTAATAATAAAGGTACTTATAGTCAAATCTGAAACTCCTAATTTTTGGTATATAATAATATCATACAGACCTGTTATGGGGAGGAATTGTATATTTTTATCAGGTCCCGCACCAGAGATATATACCACCTGTAAAGTACGCACTTTTTTCACTTTTCTGCAGTTTAATAATTTCTATAAAAGGGGGGACACGTCTAAGTTTTGAAACTTGGTGAATGAGCACTTCTATATCAGACCTCTTTATCCAGAAAAGCTCACCTTCCTGATCATTTGCCTTCTTGCAAAAATTGTCTGCTCAACTCGGAAGATTTTAACGTCAATGACCAACTTTTTCAAACCTACTTTTCACCGTGCTATACTTCATGGACAATAATGGCTAATACATAGTCTTGTAGCTTACAATTTGCTGACCATTTTGGTTTTTGTTCCACATCGGTAGAACAACTAGAGGCTGAGATACTTCAGATTCGGTAACCCCTTACACCACCACCAAATGGCCAAATGACGCATCTTCGAAAACAAGTATGGCTGCCACTTGAAACCTAAAGTCACTAAAATTAAAATAATGATTGTTTTGAACTAACGACATGGTAAGTTACATGAAAAATCAGAATTTTTAAAAATTGTCGAGCAACGTGCATTGGACCACTTGACATGAATTGACCCGTCAGTATTTCAATACAAACTATTAAATGACATTTTTCCATCTGTCGATTTCACAATCGACTAGAACGAATTAGCTCTTCCAGGTAGATAGAATATAGATTATGAATTTTGATGCTCTTTCAATCTTTATAAATAAATTACTTACAAATGAAATTATTAATAAAGCATATAATAAAATTATAAACTACTTATTTGTCATATTTAATTCCGTGCAAAATTACTAGACTCCACAAATATTATCAATAATAATGTAAATTTTCAAACAGACACCATATTGATACAGAACTTTATATTCACAGAAGCACAGGGCTAATCAGGAAATCACAACAGACTTTTTATTTAAAAAAAAAAAAAGAAAAACCCTACACTATGGTTATCCCATCTGTTGTGGTCTGATGGTTGGTGTGGCGAACGGCCAAGTGACACTGGGAACGTTGAGCGACAATTCAGATCCTGCTCGGACCGCTGTGGCTTTGATATAGAACGCTCACCTCTGTGCGTGGGATATTTGGTTCGATCCCGGCTCGAGACATGTAGGCTTTGTGGTGGGAAAACACCGTGTGCGTGGGATTTTTTCAGCGTTCTCTCGTTTCCTCCCACTTCCTTCATTCCACCAATTCTCCCATCACCATCCAAAGTTGAATAAGGTATTAAAAGAAAGTTTAAAGAAAGTCATACCCTGCTCAGGCCTATCAGTGAGACTATCTTGAATGGAGTTCTTCATTTTCCTCAGTCTCACCTGTATTTGGTGAAATGCCGGGACCTAGAATCTTGGTCTCCGAACCACGCTGCGGATTGATCCAGTGCATATACCTCCAGCCCCCGTCCGTCCGTACACACACAGAACGGGACCCACTCAAGCCTCCCGATTTCACATTAGTGACACACCGTCACCGACAGAGCTCTGTACACGTCTTTACATTTACATGCCTTCACATTTTATTTCTAAACCCGAAAAAACCCACCTGGGCCTAGGGGGGCTTGATTTAAAAAAAAAAAATATATACTCGGGCTTCTTTCAAACCCTGGCGCTCTATCCAAAAGGAGCTTTCATGTTTTATGAGATATTAACAAAGTAAACTATTATCCTGGTAAATTTTGTTTGGTAGATGTAGCGTTGAGAAAAAAGAGGCCTATAATATCTGCAATTACTTGGGAAAAATGAAGATACACGTCATTTTAGAAGGAAACCTAATACGTAGAAACATTTGAAACCGTTCCTGTAGCCGACTTAGGGTGTATAGGCTTCCGCTAAACTACTTTATTCATCGTGTATCGACGAAAGTAACGTAGAAGTTTCGTATGTGTTAAATATCCTGTGTGCATTGTACCATCAGTCAGAAAAGTCGTGTTTTCCTTCTTTTTCAAAATTATTACAAGTTGTTGTAATTGTCTATTTTTCATGGCTATCTTCAGTAACAAAGCGTAAGGTACACTCAGTCAGTGATAAAATGAGCGGTCTCTTTCAAAAGCCTAAATTACAAAATTAAATGTTTTCCAATGTAAGAAACGTGTTAGGAATAAGCATTTCATCAACAGATAAGCTTCCGTACAAAACAGACCCAATTTTCTTTATCGTAATCTATTTATTTGTTATTTATTATAATTTTTATAAAACCCAGTTGTTGGTCTCTAAAAAAAAAAAACTAAGTTCTGATATGAATTATGTGGCAACGTCGCAAAACATGAGTATTCACTCCCCTGTTTTCAAATGTTGATTTACTAGTTATATCAGTTTCTACAGTATACTAACTTCTCCGGTCTGAGCCTATGATACTTAAAGCAACAAGTAAATTTTAAGAAAATTTACTAGCCTGTACAGACAAGCATTATTATCTGTGGTTGAAGGAAGTTATTTTTTCACTATTATTGATCATAAAATAAATTTAATACAGCGATATCAGCACGTTCGTAATTAGTAGCGATGAAGTGTTGCTTATTCTCACTTGGGACGTTAAACTACTTTTTAAAACTTTTACCAAATTGTAGGATATACTTTTCATATGTATAGAATCTAGGGAAATAGCATTAAATGTAATATTAGATCATATATACATGAAACACGGAAAATTAAACAAAAATGCGCTTTATATAATTTTTAATTTGTTTACATTTGAAGCTTGTTCTACCATAATGGTTTGTAGTCGCGGTTGTAACGTCGTGTTTATTCTCTTTTTCTTTCTTTTTGTCCATAAAGCTGACGAAGTTGGTTCGAACCTTACCCACAGACCATTTTTTTTAACTACATAATACTTTTTCTATATAGCTCCATCATCTATGTCGGTGTTACATAGACGTATCAATAGTAAATTTTCCTAAAATACGCATAAAGAAGAATATATATATATAATTCACAGCCATATTCAATATGCTACAGAATGAGGCCTCTTCCGGAGGGAGGAGTTCTACTACTCCCACGTTGATCAGACGAGTTGGGAGAGGAGAGCCGAAGCTCTCAGCTGTGATCACCACTGTCTTATTCACAGCAGCTTTCCAATTGTCCTCACATGAAATTTTGACTTGACTACGGCGGCGTCCAATTTAACATGGATTTTCACACATTTCTAGGAAGATCGTAGTTTCATGTGGTTTCTTCGGGAAAAATATTCAATAGCCCCTTCAGTATATTTCGTGGAATTATGAAGAACTTAAGTGAAGACCTTGCGAGCTATTTTCTGTTCAGAAGTAAGGATTATCGTAATGGAATTTCATAAGGAAATTGTTACATTCGCTATTAAAACATCCTTGATTTCTAAGAAAAAATACGTCGTGGAGCCTTCAGTTATTTACCTTTAATATTCCACGTATTGTGTTTAAAGAGGCTATTGAGTCATTTTTTCAAAGGATCCACATCAAACCAGGATATTCGTAGAAGCGTGTGAAATCCATGTTAAATTGGACACAAATTTTCCAGGATGCATTAGACAAGTCCCTAAACACAAAACTGCATCCTATTTACAAATCTTTCATAGTTTAGAAATTAAACAGGGTTCGCACTCACCTGGAATATCTAGAATAGTCAGGCAATCCAGCTTAGCACTAAAAAGTCCTGGAAAAGTCAGGGAATTTCACTAAAATGTCTGAAAACCTGGAAAAGTCAGGGAATTTGATAACTTATTGTTTGAAGTTAATTTAGCTACAGCGGGCATTTTATGTTAGATCGTTTTTGAAATTACTTGGAGGCTAATGTGCCAAACATGAAGCAATTTACGAAAAGAATACAGTGAAATATTTTGATGTATCTTTATTTTCCCATGGAATTATGATATATATAGAAAATAGGGTACCTGGAAATTTCTGAGTAGTGACCTGGAAAAGTCAGGGAATTTGATATTGGCAAATGAGTGGGAACCCTGTTAAAACTATACTTAAATATTCTTTGGAATGTTCTTTCTTAAAAAACATAAAATAAAACACAAAAACCCTGATTATATTTTTCGGCTCTCCTGTAAAATGTTGCTTTCCGACAAATGGTCCCTTTTCAGTTTCAGCATCTAACACACACGCTACTATAACTACCAGTCTGGCTATATACAGAGCCTTTGAAGCAGCACAGTTGCTTTGCAACTGGCACAACTGTATTCACAAAATCGTTCTGCACTGTATTCATAGTTGCGTTTTAAGAATAGCTCTCTATTTTACCTTGAGAAATTGGAAGAAAATATACGTAATAAACTATAAAGTTGCAGAAGTTATTTTATCAACATTTGAAAACTGGGCTTTGTTTTTCTCTTAGAATGTACTTCCCAGAGCAAAAGTTAAAAGTTCTATGATACGAATATTTACTATCAAAAGTGTTTTTAAACTACTTTGTTTCTTATTCTCTGCATGTGTTTAAAATGAGTCCCTCGCAATAAGAATATTCCTGGATTTTAATTTCTAATATTCCGGGAGTATTCTTGGGTAATTAGAAATATGCCGGGACTTTTCCCAGGATTAGAATGCTTGGTATCATGAAAAAAATACAGGGAATATTTCTAATATATTCCCATAAAATAAAAATAAACGTGAACATTAGAGAAAGGTGCACGTTGCACTGCACAATCTTGTATTTTAACGCCATAAGGATAGAAAGTATAATAGTAGCAAAAAGTTAAAATGTAGTTGGAAAGTTAACAATAATTCTGAAATCTTCCGAAGGCGAACATTGACATATAAAATGTATACTCCATTTATTGAAATTTTCCAGGTATGAATAATGCTGGCATATAGAAGTGGGAATATACTGTGTAGACCCTATATTTATTGCGTACTCTCTGGGAGTATTTATTCAGGTATTTAACTTTTATTTAATAGCCAAACATGTACTGTGGGGTCTAAAGTCTCTCGCATATTCTTCGGCGTAAAGTCACCAAAAATGGTATTTCAGGAACATAACATTTAGTGTTTTATTTTTCATTTACCTCATACTTATGGGCCAGGCACTCAGCTATTCCTAAGCCTTGATATGTCCAAGGGACTGGAAGTTACAGGTTCAAGCTATGGGTGTCTATCTATGAGTTAAATTAAATAAATAAAAAATAAAAAAACTAGATGCTTGTTCCCGTAATATTTTTTTCCGTGACTATATCATCTTCTTCTTG
>JAGDQP010016695.1:0-40044 GCA_022664845.1 Lepisma saccharinum
TCTTCCAAGTTTAATATATGGATACTTCTCTAAAAATTCTGTATATTTCTTGAATGCTTCTTGTCAACTTTCTCATTATTTGCAATCACAGTTTTGGCATCCTTTTAGTTGGCACTTTACCTTGCACAATCCAGCTCATCTTCAAGATAGAAAGCCACAGCACATCTAACTACCTCTGGACTAAGTGGATGGCCAGCATAGGGTGGTTCACCATACAGCCCCTTTTCTTTCACAGTACTTCTTGCTTTATAAACCATATTTTTTGTTACAGCATTAAAGGTTGTCAGTATTTCTTTCCTTGACACAGTTCCAGCAAAAGTTTCACCTTTTCATTATAACACTTAACACTTGTAAGAGCTGCCCCCTATGTTGGCTGAAAACTGTTCGCACTTTCTACAACCACTGCCATCAGGCGATGAATCTGTGTGTAGTGCTGCAACAGGAACTTTATATTGCTAACTTTGCACTTACATGTTCTTCAGCTCCCTTCTGTAGTTCTTTCCGTTTTCTTAGCAAATACTGTCTTTGCTGATGCACTTTCACATTGTATGGTTTTTTAACAGGACTGACATTACACAGTTCTTCACGTTTATTTAGTTCACTTCATTCAGCTTCACTCTCCATAAATTCCTCTTCAGCAATACCACCATGGCCTTCATCAGCCTCAGGGTGCACTTCAACATGTTGATGCTGATGATGAAATGCAGCTTCTTCAAGTTTCCTTAAATGTTCAGTATGGCACTTTTTGCACCAAAAAATGTTCCTCTGACACATGTTCATAGTGCTGTTCTAAGTGTGCAGCTAAAACACCGACTTTAACAAATGATGAACCACTTTTTTTTTATGATATTGAATTTTTTTTTTTTATGACTTTTAAGGTAATGTGCACACCTAATTCTGTCACCAGAAAACAAACTGTCACTGCTTTGACCTGTCTGCAATGATTACATATCCACAACTGCAGTGGCTTGGAAACTTTCTTTTTAGATGCCCCAAAATAGACTGTCGAATGTTTTCATTCCCAAGTGCTAAAATGGTCCAACACCCCTCCTTTTTGCTTGGCTGGTAAACAATATTGCGGCCCTAGAAATAAGAAGAAAAAAAATATTTCAGAATGATATTTATAAACACAGGTTCTTTCAGTACATTTCTAAGAAAATGCGCAGGACAGTAAAATTGTATTAAAATTAAAAGTAGGTAAGATCCTTAAAAATCCTTTGGTGGTTTTTTACTTTATCTATGCCTCCTTCTTGATACAAAATTTCATAATTTTTGAAAATGGAGTTTTTGAGAAAAATGTAGTTAAAGTTACATTTTGCGATTTTGTAATTATTTTCTAGCGTGAAGCCTATCACATTCAGAAGAACAATCTATAATCCAATAGATTACTGACATATCTACCTTTCAGAAACTGAAAACAGATCTGAAATATTCCTATTGGTTGCTGCAATATTTGCAATTTAAAGTACTTTTGAGCTCGCCGCAGGGGAAATTAGGTGTGACCTTGACGAAACTTTGACCTCCTGTAACTGCGTCCAAAAAATTTTTTAGGCAAAAAGAAAAAATATGTCTCCCTTAATTTTACTTCTGGAACAACAACATCCATATTTGAGGATAATCAGAGACGATGGACCGAACCACCCTGCCTGTCTGGAGATGGAATAAGGCCTTACACAAAATTGTTAATAGTCATATTCACTGCGAAAACCTACTGTCACAAATAAACTTTCATGTACCTATCTGACTAACACGAACACACACACACACCTAGAATCAGTTTGGTCCAAAGGTCACTTGTAAATAGAAAGCCTACAAAGTACAACTCTCTCCCAGAGATGATTGATATTTTTGCTTCTGAGAACGCCTTTAGAGTTTAGATAAACAAATCGTATTTGTAAATACTTGTCATCTCGACGTCGCTGCACATATTGTTGTTTTATACTTCAGTTGTTCTTGTCAATTTTTTATTAATGTTTCATTGTAAAATTACCGCCATGTTCTGCTCATTCCAAGAATTCCATTTTGTCCATATAAACCTGACCTTAAATTTGACTGATGAAGCGTATGTCTAACAGACGCGAAAATGTTCTCGACAACAGTTTTTAGTTTTCTTAGTTGCTTTATTGCATGTGTGTAATGTTCAACGAGTAAATGTATTATTATGTATTAGACTTCCTTGTATTTTATTGTTTTTATATATTTTATTTTAATTTTTTAATAGTAAACTGTCTGTTAATGTTGTTCCGAACTGTGCTGATACACCATATTAGAACTATAATTTATTTTCATTGGGTTTAAGTGCTATTTATTAATTAATGTCCGGTATGTGGATCACTCTGATATGCAATCCGAATAACTGTAGGAAGGAAATTACAGGGAACTAATATTATGCAGAAACAAATGTAGGTCCTACGATATAACCTCTTCTTCCTCATTTATTCTTGTATTAGAATACCTTATTGAATGTTTTTCTACTTGTTCATTAGTGCCTTTTAGGCTTTAGCACCAAGTCCGTCTGTCGACAACTTTCAACTCAAGAACTACTAGAGCTAGGAAGGTGGTTGAGGTGTCGTTGGGAAGGTCTCGGCAACACGAGTTCAAACCCGTATCATTCATCCAGATTTTAGGGGCGGTGGATTTTCAGCTAGGGCTAGGAAAGTGGTTGGGACGTCGTTGGAAAGGTTTCGGCAAGACTAGTTCAAACCTTTATCACTGATCAAGATTGCAGAGGTGGATCCCGAGTTTCGGGCGGGGAATTTCAATTTCGGAACTAATATTGCTGGGAAGGTATTTGAGGTGTCATTAGAAAGCTCTCGCTCCAGTTTTTCCAACGGAACATTGATCATGTATACAGATTGCTTGCTGCTAAACCCTAGTGGTAGCTTATATGCACAGTGGGCTCCGCCTCACTTGTTTCTATTATAATTTTAAAGAAACGAGACATTTTTCTATAAATGTTTTGTGTTGTAATTATTTTTTTCCATTTACAGGAAGTGATAAAAGGCTGTCAGTATAATAAAAAATCAGATATTTGGTCCATGGGATGCTTAATATATGAGTTGTGCTCTCTTTCTCCTCCATTTACGGGAGTGAATATCCGACAGCTTTCTGCAAAAATTAGAGACGGAAGGTAAGAAATTATTGAGATTGACCATGTACAATTATTAATAATATGTAGTTAAATTCTATACATATAAAGATAGCCGTAATTATAGCTATTTCTTTTGTAATATTAATTCATATATTTTAACTTTAGTACAGACTAAAGACAAACATGAACAATATTAGAAAAACTTTTTGATTGTCTATGGTCCTGGCAATTCTGACCTAAGTTTCCCTCAGTTTCATTAGACAAATACCGAAATGGTACATAAGCTAAGGTTTGATCGCTAACTTCCTCATCTTGCTCCCGGAAGAGTGTTCGCCGTGAGACGCCATCCTTAAAAATGTGATGACTTGGGCCACAGTTGCCTGTAGCTTATAGAAAATAATATACAAGGGGCACTCAAATGAAACTCCGGCAGCCTTGAAAAGGAAAGTAATGTGCTTATATGCCAATACTCTCCACCATTGCAAACACACTTCTTTCACTGAGGATACCAAGTGACGAATGGCTCTGTCCAAGAAGTCTTGTAGCTGTGACTGAAGCAAATCTCCTGCACTACTTCGTCCTACCGAAAGTGGTTCTTCTCCAAACTTTTCTTCAACTCACCAAACGCATGGAAATCGCATGGGGACAGATCAGGGTTGTAGGCTTGATGGACCAGGACCTCCCAATGAAATTTGCGTTTCGCAACTTGCATACTGTTGGCTGTGTGAGGCGCAGCGCTATCGTGAAGAAGGATGACGCCCCTGGTTAGAAAAACCATGCTTCTTGGTCTTAATCTGTTACCTCAATGGTGCAAGGATGTTGATGGTTGCACCATGATCCAAGAACTCCGAAAGTATTGCATTGGCATCCTGTTTGCTCTTCGTGAGTGGTCGTGGTAAGCCTGGACTTCCATTGCGTGCTAGGACGGAGTGTTTCAGAGCTCATCGTGATGGCAGACAGTCTCGTCTGCTGTCAAAATTCGGAGCAGGAAATCGTCAACGTGCAGTCTGTAGCGATCCAGATGCTGTTGTTCATGCCACTTTTTGTTCCTCGGTCACGTTTCGTGAATCCCATTGAGAGCAAACCACACGATAATGCACGGTGTCTTGCAGTATTGTATGGGCACTGCCTTGGCTAATGTCGATAATAGCAGCCAATTGTTGTTCTGTGGTCCTTCTATCATCAAGCCCTGTGGATATTTGCTGTCGTCGACCTTGACACCCAATGGGACATCGCCCCTGACAAGGACACAATGCTAACTACACACAGCTTCGGTGCGGTGAATGTCTGCACTTCGTGTGACCTTCGGCTGCAAGAAACCCGATTACAAAGTTTTGTTCTTTCTTGGAAGCCTCCGTACTAGAGCATACTGTCCTAGGATCGGATCACATGTTGCGCCAAATGTGTCACCTGTTTACTGCGGCTTGTGGAAGTTGTGTGTTGCCAATAGTGGAGGGTATGACACGTCATTACATTGCTTTCATTTGACTGTTCCTTATAAATTAAGACTGAGGACAAGGAACAAAACTTGTCCGATCATTCTTTTCTGTCTGTTCTTTATCCACATTAAAAAAATAGAGAGGACGTAACACGTTCCAAGGGGTATTTTACTCGTCTTCATAATATTGTATCTTATTTCAGTTTTATTTTCATTTGTTGAACTTTTTCATTGATTACTTCCTCTTCTTTCACCCACCTCCTTCTTTTATATTTTGCCTAAACTCTGTATGAGCGGCATTTCCCAACACAGTTTCTTGCAAGATCCATCAGCGTTTCGAAAGTTCGTTTGTATCCTTTTTCACTTTTACTTTAGGGGTACCTTGTCTCTCCACGATTCTTATTTTTTTTTTTTATTTTGTGCCTTTCTACATATCTCTGTTTCATCCCCCACCTCTTCTTTGTATTCCTCCATTTTCTCCACTCTCTGTCTCTTATTTCTTTCATCTTCTTTTCCCTCCTTCTCCTAGAGTGGAACTTATTTTTTTTCTTTTCTTGACTCTCTCTCTCTCTCTCTCTAATCCGTTCTCTTTCATATTGAGAAAAGGGAGTCGAAAGGTTGGAGAGAAGCTTTTTCTTTGTTTCTTTTATCTATTTCTTTTCCTTCTTCTTCATCTTTCTCCTCGCCTTTTCAATTTTTTTCTTCCTCCTCTGTTTTCCTCTTAGGCTTCCTCCTTCTCTTCTTCAAATCTTATTCCCGTCTCCTTTTCCCAATTACATTTCTTAAGAATTTGATCTCTCTTGCCTACATTTTGCTCCACTTCCTTTCTGTTAAAATCCATGTTTCTGTCGCCTGTGTGACTATGATATAATAGATGTTTTACTGCTTTTACACCTTTATTCATTCTGTGTGTATTACCTATACTATCCTTCCGTTTTACGTTCCATGGTACTTGTATCCATTTACCCTCTTCCAAGTTGATTTGTCTGTCCGTCGTCTTACTGGATTATATAGTTACCACTTGTTTATTCTTCTTTGTATATATTTGTGGTTAAATTTCTGTTCGATGAAGTATTTAAATTTAAGGTTTATGTATGGCCTTCAGGCATGTAAGGCTCAGGTTGTCGATGAACTATTGTTTCGCCCTGTAACCAGAGTTTTCGTTCTTAGATGCCCTGTAGTTTATACGTCCCAGAACTCAAGTGTAAAATGATGTGGATGCATTTGTTGATTGAAGTTTGTTTTTGAATTTTATTAATGGCCTTTAGTCATCTTCGTCTCAGGCCGTGAGAAAGTTTGCGTACAAAATAACAACCTAATGTGGAGTTCAAAGTTACGTAGGCTACAATAAGCGAAATATGTTGTTGACCTGTACTATTGATTCCCGGAAAACAATTATACTGTATGTTTAATTTTGTGTGATTAAATTGAATAAGACTGGTAATGGTTGAAGATTGTGTTTAGATCTGGCAACAGTGAGAAAGAAGTATTCCCATGGCCGTGCGTGCGCATCGCACCGAGGACACAGTTACTTTTTTTTTTTTTTGTTCACAGCTGCGATGTAGTACTATGCTATCTGTACCTTTTTTACTCCTTCACCAAGGAAAGGCTATGCTACAGTTTGACACAGTGTTACGCACTTTCTTCGCTTTTATTTAGCGAATTAGTTTAAATTGCAAGTGAAGATTATAGTACTTAGTAAAAGACGCGACTGGCGCCCTCTTTCTTGTTAACTCAAGCCTAGAAAATGATTTACATGTCCAGATCTTCAAAATGTAAGTGGTCTATTTTTACCGATGCGAGTTACTTTCAAGAACGGCTACTTTTATAATAAATAACGCTTAATACTCAGCCTCGTGGTCGAGGCGGTAACGTCGCAAACTTCGGATTGGCAATGAGTAGGTACGCGGGTTCCAAGCCCGCTGCCGACCATTCTAACTAAGGTTTTCTAGGGTTTCTCTGTTTCGCTCGGCGCGTGCTGGGATGGTACGTTACGGAAGACCCTGGCCGATACTTTCTCCATTTCGGCCTGAGCCAAATGCTCATAAATAAATTCAAATTCAAATATAGCCCTTAAATGGTCAGTTGTTTTAATGTGCCTTTTCCGTTGGATATGTCTTACAGTTGTATTTAAGATTTCTGCTGAATTATGTGTAATGAAATAACAGTTTTCTTACTATGATTATTCAGTCTGTCTTTCTTCCTTTGATTGTAATCACAGGTGCTGGTCTAAAAATTTTAATGTTAACAAATATACAGCTGGGTGCATGAAAACTTACGCCTACCAAGGTTACCATTTTAGTGCAAGGATAATCTTTGGAAAATGTTATGCATAGCATCGAGCAATTAAAGAGAACAAAGTCATGAAGTGGCTATATTGTTAAAAGAATATCACCTAAAGTTCTCGAAATATTACAGTAAAACCTCTGTTAACCGAAACGGCAAAGATATCGAAAAAGATAACATTTGAAGTGCTAACAGAAAAAGATAGAAGATGTTTTCAAAAAACAGTAAACCTAGTTGTATAAGAAGTTGTCCAACTATAGAAGCATTTAAAGCTTTATTTCGGATAACAGAGGTTCTCAGCCCCCTTTATTTCGGATAACAGAGATTCTACTGTATTCAAAAACTATGATGTTGCATAAAAAAAATGGAAATAATATTTTTTATCTTGGAATTTGACAAGATATAACACGGTAGTCTCCATGGGTATGCATTTTCATTCACCTTGTAATTCCGAGATTCTCTGAAGATGTCGGGAATATGTAATTTTGTAGGTATTGTGACACTTCGACGAGTCGCCGTAGCTCAGTGGTAGCGCGTTGGCGTAGCATTCGGGAGGTTATGGGTTCGATCCCAGCGCTCCACCATCGTGACTGAGTTTTTTCCCTGTCTTACCAGGCAAATGCTGGGATAGCACCTTCAACGTAGGCCCTGGCCGACATCTTCCCGAATCCTTTTCCCTCTCGTATCCCGGCCTAAGCCTTAGATGCCTAAAGGCCATAAATAAATTCAAATTATTGTTACACTACGTTGTGGATGATTTTTTATAGTGTTTTTTTTTTTCTTCTGCATATCACATTCTCTTCCACGAAGTCCTTCATATATATTTGGCTCATAAATTTAATTTTTCTTAACAGATTTCACCGAATACCTGCTCATTACTCAGAGGACCTGCACAAGATCATAGTTTTCATGCTCACTGTTGACGAAAACCTTCGTCCAAGCATCGAGATACTAATCCACCACCCAACAGTTCTTACCCACCTGAGTGAGAGAACTGTTCAGTCTCAACCTTACAGTGCAGCTAATGTACATACTCCTGGAAATATATCGTCAGGTGAATCTGGCGATGCCAAACACAGTGACCAAGAAACAGTTTATCAAACACAATATAGATCAAGTCGTGACAATGTGTTAAGCACTAACGATAAGCACAATTTAGAAGAGGAAAGTAAGGTGTTACAATCAATGTTACGTGATAAGTTAGAAGCTGTTAAGCACAAAGAAGCCGTCCTTCGTTTAAAAGAATTAACCCTCGTGGAAAAGGAGAGAGTGTTGGATAGAAGGGAGAAGAAAATACTACTTTTAGGGAAATTAGTACAGGAAAAACTGACAAGAGCTGATGTTTACTTAAAACAATGTAGAGACACCACCAGGTCATCACACTGTAGCACAGTGAAAGGAAGTCAGCGCGCGAGAAGCCCGGACCGTAATGACACGCTAGACACTTCGTATAGTGCTGATCCTGGTGATACAAGTATTCTACCAACCAGTGCAAAACTGAACCCTGAAACAGTGACAAAGCCTGCCTTTGTTCAGTGTAAGCAAGAAAAGAGAGTACATTTCGAAAATTTACCTGACATAAAACATGACAAGAAAGTAGAAACAACCCATAAAATAGACCGAGAACCGTTCACACATTTACCTACCATTGCTTATGGCAACCAACTAGTCGATTACATGCCAAAATATTCTGCACAAGATTTGGAAAGAGCTGTTTTTGATAATTATAAGAATGGAATATTGGTGAATGAAACTGATGGATTGACAAGTGAGTTACCGGAGTACAATTATGGGACATTAGGTAAAGAAAAGAAAAATACGAGATTGTCGTGGAACGAGAAGAGATGTTTGTGGTTAGAAAGAAAAAGATTTGCTCATAGAAAAGGAACAGAAGCAGACAAAGAAAATGTCGAAAATCCAATTGCTAATACTGATAAATCTGAAGTATCAAAATCTACCCAGAATAGCAACACTATAGTGAAACATAAGCAATACACAGATGGTTCACTTGCATCCAAAGCTAGCAGAACGGTTGGAAAATTATTGCAGAATTTGAGATAATCCATTGCTCGACTCTACATCCGAACCGTGGGTCTAACAAGGTTCAGAAGAGTTTTCACAAATAATTGCAATGAATGTGCTGTTACCATTTATACCTCATTACAAGAATTGTATACGAAATTGTACACTTTCCAACAGTATAGGAGTATTGTTCCTATTTTTTTCGGTAGGTTTGGCACTGTTGAAAGTTCGTAAATGTCTTGCCAAATATTATTACTCATTGTTTTAAAATTGCCCTACATGTACTTAAGCTACTGTAAATAGTGTAAATGATTCACTTCGATAGTGTCCCTGAGAATACATGTACAGATAGATATGAAATGACAGTCAACGTACAGCTGTAATATTGGTGCTGTTGAAGTTATTTTTAAGTACAGTTTGGAATTTATATAGGCGTTATTTTCAAATGATGTTCATTTTGAAGCGAGACAATTTTGTTTTTCTTTGAACGTATCTAATACTAGCATGTGTATCAATGTATTGTCTAGTCACAGTATATAGATTTACCACGGTGTTACCACTAATTTCTTTACGTCATACTTCTGCTGAATAGCTGTACGACCACTCTTAAGATAATGTAAAAATAAGGTATATCATCATTAAAATAGTCTATTCTAGTTACTACCCTTAAGGTTCCTAACATAATGGAGGCTGTTATATAATAAGATTGTCTACCCATGTGTAATGTTAGATAACAAATCGTCACTTTTTGAGCCAAAAGGTTAAGGTACTAAATGGAGTTAACACTGCAGTCAAAGAGCCTCAAACCATCAAGCAAAAGGTACTATGTCACAAAACGACCTCTAGTGGCTAGAAATATAATGAATTCATACAGATTTTAAATGGAACTTCAAACTTTTTTTTTTTCCTCAAATGTAGCTGAAGCGGAGATAGTACCTTTTAGTTCTAAGGTGACGATATATATTACTTATCTCCCGCGAGAATGATCATGTGTATATTGTACTGTATTCGATTTTGTCTTCCCTATATGTATAATATTGATATCGCTCGTGCATTAAGATATGTCTAGAAAATTCTACGTGTGATATAAAGCGATCTTGAACGAATACAAAAAAAACTTTAGGTTCTATTACTAATGTAAATAATAGTTTTATACAAATAAATGGCCATGTCAAGTGTACTGTACAGTCGTGGACAAATTTGGATCACCTTGTGTCCTTACAAGGTATAGGGTTATCGAGCGTTTTGTCCTGATTCTACGATTTTCTTCAGTGCTAATTTAACTGCTAAAATATATAATTTAACTGTTATTAACTTTTCAGAGTATACTATTGTTAATATATATATATGACAATTAAAACTATGAAGATATATGTACTCGAATAGGTTTAGCTATTTAACGTGTACGTACGATACGAAGTTGGAGTGATATTGTTGGCTTTATGTATGAGTTTTAATTTGTTATGAGTTTGTCAGATATTATATTTTGAGACGAGGAAAGAAAACTCAGTTGGCATATATTGATAGTTATGGAACACTTATTTTATAAGCATCTAATAGTAATACTTACCTCAAAATACACCAGTGTGAACGGTGGAATGTAACATTTATTATATGTCTTAGATATTTTGTTTGATAAAAGTAACATTACTTTGATTTTTCTTTTAACGTGAATTTTCTTTTTCTAAAGATTTATTTGCTTATATATTAACAAAAAAAATGATTGTTCTTAGGTGCCATACACTCTGTTTAACTTCTACTCGAGAGAAAAAAATAATAAGTTTGATGAATAGCTAACTTCCATTATATATATTCAAATTTGTTTAGGTCATCTCGGGTATGATCGAAAAATGTAGTACAAAAAATTACAGAGTTGCTACAAAGTTGAGCTGCATAGGTCTCTCTAGTTTAAAAATTGCAGCAGAAATACGAGAGAGATTGCATTGTACTTGAAGGAAAGCGATTTTTTTAAAAAAAATACTTTGTGCGTACACAGGGAAAATACTGTAAACTCAAAATTAGAAATTGCTTACCTAATAGAATGTAGGGCCATCTTTGTCATTCACAATAGCCTGAATCATATTTGGCTATTGATGGTGGTTAATGGGATGTTATACCGCTCTTAACACAGCAGCTACTGCAGTTGCTTGAGAGGCACTGAAGTAGGTTAACGAGTCATTATTCTGGTTTCCAAAATCGATTAGTCTAGTTTTCTTGCCGCAGTTCTGTTCTGTAGACGATATTTTCCCACTAACACTGTGCTTTCATGACGTTAGACATACATCTCAACACCCCAGAAACCCTCGCGACTTTCGTCACGGACGCACTTGAGCAGCACAACACAACAAAGTTCATAAACATAGTGGTAACTGAACACAGTTGAAAAGTTACCTCGCTATGAAAGGGAAACAAAAGAAAATCGCAGTGCGTCAGGAGGGGGTGGGGATGGGGCAGAGCAGAGAATGTAAGTTAGACATTGCTAAGAGAGGGTGATTCTATTATTTTGTCCAACCCCCTGCACATCCCATTTATAATCTCGATTAAAAACTGTTCTTATCAGTACTCAGTTCATGTGACCAAATCCTTGAATCTCATTCAGATTGTTCAATCCCGTAGTTTTTCTAACATTAACAGAAATTACTTCTACCCTGAGTGGTTTTCGATCTCCTAATATGTGCTTCTCTGGAACATTAACCTCATAGTTGTGTATTCAATCGAATGGTGTACCTGCTCCTTTCCAAACATTAATGTTATTTGCATCGAACTTCAGTCAGTTTTGTCGAATACATATCAGTTCTGTGTTATTTCGATGTTCAGCAGGTCTTTGTAGTATGAATACAAACGATTCGTTGTTGAGTACAGCGATTTTGAAGGTTTTGGTGCAAGAGGGAGGTAACTTCAAAATTCAGAAAAAGAAAAGTCATTTCTTCCTCTACATATTGATAAAACTTATAATCCTTTTTGGTACAATAATTAGGTACATTGGGTTGAAGAGGAGGGAAATACAAGTGATTGTAATGCACATAATTCTTCACGTCACACAGTGCGGCCAATTCCAAAAAAGCTGGCCAAAAGTAAAAAATGCATGTGAATGATTTCAAAATCTGTATTTTTTTTTTTTTTCCTCGCTGATTACGAATCTGAAGTCAGAGTTGCAAAATGTAATCCTCTTCATCCCCTATTCGTAAAACAGCCTTATATCACAAAAACTTTTAGTAAACTTTATTGAGCCAGTCTATGGACTTCGGTTCGTCACGATTCGCCCCTTAGCTATTAAAATCCACACCCATGCCGGGACCTCCGAGCCGTTGGCCTACCGCCGTAGACCGCACGGCCGGCAGCCTGTATATCATGTTACAATCAAGATGAATATCATTTTTAGGTCGCTGATTACGAATTTGATGTCAGAGTTAATAGGTTTGGCGACTATTTTGGATCCAAGATGGCTTTTTCAATATGTTGTAATCAGGGTTCCGACTCACCTGGAAAAGTCAGGGAATCCAGCTTGCACTATTGGAAAAGTCGGAATTTCACTAAAAATGTCTGAAAACCTGGTAAAATCAGGGAATTTGATAGCTTATTGTTTGAAGTTCATTTAGCTACAGCAGGCATTTAATGTTAGATCGTGTTTGAAATTACTTGGAGGCTAATGTGCCAACCATGAAGCAATGTAAGAAAAGAATACAGTGAAATATTTTGATGTATCTTTATTTTCCCATGGAATTATGATATACAAGATGGGGTACCTGGAAATTTCTGAGTAGTGACCTGGAAAAATCAGGGAATTTGATCTTGGCAAATGAGTGGGAACCCATTTTCCTAAACTACTCCTGATAGGATAATACACCTTTGTGCCAAATTTCGTAGCTCTAGCTCATACGGTGTGGAAACTGGATTTTTGGGTCCGCCATTTTGAAACGATTGAATAACAAACAGGGGCAACTTCAGTTTTTTATATATATATATATATATATATATTGAAGAAAATACATTTGACTAGAACTCAGAATAAGGCTGACAGCGGAACAACATAACTTTTTCATAAAAACATTGATTCCGTTTTATTCGATTATGATCTGCTTCAATCAAGTTTTTATACAACTTTCAACACGTGCGTCGTTTACTGCCTCAGTGCTTACTGCTTTGCGACTCCTATTCTGGGACAGGTAAAAGGAAATAAACTTTCATAAGTAATTTCTGACCATTACAATGTACTGTAACCAACTCAACATGAAAAAAAAAAATCCCTAACAAGTTACTTTTTTTTATTTTGGACTTTTGGCCAGCTTTTTTGGAATCGGCCGCACTGTGCGCCATATCGCACGTTCGCAAGAAAAGCTTTTTTTTTTAAGCATTAGAGATTAGAGAACCATTCTCCTTCTTCGAGAAAATGCTACAAGTCTATCTACATCGGTACCCGGTAGATAGCATAAGTGTTTGGTGGATTTTGTACATAACTTCTCAAGTAAGACGTCACTTCTTTTCCTCCTGTAAAATTATACTTTTTGAGTTGACACTTTTCTTGTGAACGTGCGATATGACATTTCTATTGTTTGTTTTTCTTTCTCCTAAAATGGAATTACCTAGCCCCCTCTCGTACCAAACCCTTTAATTATATAGTTGAGAGCTTGGAAATGTTTCAAACCTGTAAACTATTGAATTGTGCTGGAATCTCCCGTGATGCAGTAGGTAAACTTTGACCAATACAAACAAAGAATTTTCGAAACAAACTATACATATATATATATATATATATATATATATATATATATATATATAGTGTTCGATTTGTACAATTTTCAGAGAGGGGAGTGTGATATGTATTATACGGTATTTTGGGATCGTCCACATCCCAGGTTAGAAGTATATCTAGAAAATATCAGGGAAATTTTTTTGCCGAGAGAGGGATAATCCCAACCATTCCCCGCTACAAATCGAGCACTGTATATATAAATGCATGATTTATGTTGAGGTAAAAGTTACTGATACCATCTAGGTTTTGCAGAGTGAAACTAATACATGTCATAATATTAATCCTAACATTCCGAAGTCAATGTTCTTTTAATAGATAAGATTTTTTTGTTATGGTAAAGTTCTGTACTGAAGTACCTGAATATTACGCTAGTTTTTTTTTTAATTAACGGCAAGCTGATAAAGCAACCAGATATACAGTAACGTGATTATTGCGAAAGATCGATATTTGCGGTTTCAAATATGACACAAGTGCTTGTATGAAGTTTATATGTGCTCCTAATTCTAGTATCAGTTGTTTTCTTGTGTATACATATCTTTCCACTATAATTTTCGGCGGCTATTAACAAAATATATATATTTTTGTACTTTAAAAAAACTAAGAAATGTACTTGACATTCGAAGAATATAATTCTTAGAATTCTTTAACTGTTTTATTTACTATAGAAGCGACTTTCTAAGAAATAATGCGTATTTAATTTATTATATGTTTAAATAGTTCTAGGATGATAAGAGGAGTAAGTAAACGCTATATGAAAGAACGTCGCGGTAAACATCAGCGCCATCTTGTGATTGGAAGATGTCAAGTAGGAACAGCACTTGACGAGAATGCAGAGTCGTTCGCCCACAATCGTTGAATTTCGTCGTTGCAGCTTCTATTGCAAATATTGTACCAGAAAGCTAAAATTTCTTTCACAGATCAAAAAAAGAATTTATGGAAGAAACTGACAGCATACCGTAATAACAGCCTTATATAGTGCGTTTCTAAAGTCCCCGAACTCTAATTTAAGAAAATTATAAACTCTTCATATTTCAATTATTATAGCATGAAAATATTTACATGTGACTACAGTTTGTTCTTACATAAGGATGAACAACAAAGTTTAACATTTAGAGATGTTGGAAATGTTTACTATCAACTGCTAGGCACAAGTTACCACGACGACACATATTCGAGGCTACTTCGTGCAGTGTTGTGACCGAGATGTCGCTCAGTGCTCTGGTTATATTCTTCTGGACTGTTTTTAAACACTATGTTCTTAAGAAGTCTGGCGAGCGAGGCGGCCACACATTTTTAGATATCAATCGATCTCCGAAGAGATGTCTAAGCATCTCCATTGACTCATTTGATGTATGGCTCGTTGCTCCATCCTGTTGGAACAAACAGTAACATTCGTTTTCCTCAAGCAAAGCTACAAATTGAGTGATGTCGCTATACACTTCTGAGTCAACAATCGTGTTGGAAAAAAATGGACCCACAATTATTATTCTTGAAATTGCACACCAAACTCTCACTTCATCATAAAGAAGAACTTTACGTTTTTTATTTGACGTTTTTTTTTTTTTTTTTGGGGGGGGGTTCAGTTTGTTGACCACGCGTGAATCTGTTGAACCACTGACAATAATTTATTCGTTTCTGGAAATCCAAGACGCAGCTTGTATGCTCGGAACTTAAGACGTGTTGCAACTCTGACAAGATTTTCCAACCTCTTGTGAAAGCCGCCTCAAAGACTTCCTACGGGAGTTCTGCAATTTTTAACCAACATCCATAAGAAAGTCTTGTATGAAAAATTAATGGTCCTCCGCTCCTTGCCTTATCTGTAACGTTTCCTGTTTCGCGAAACCTTTTTACTAAATCATACACTGTTGCTTTTCCAGGTGAAGGAGCGTTGGGATATCTCCTATGAAAAATCTCTATACAGCGTTCTTATGATTTAACTTCAAAGTAAGTTTCTAAAACAGCAACTCATGCTGAATTGAATTCGTGCGCGTTTTCAACTGGATATACGGCTTTCATTCTTGCTGCTTACTTCGCATGCATTGTTGTTCATTGTCGTCTAGTGTTGATGTGTTCCAACAATCACAAGCAACAGTTGCTAAACCGTTGCACTGTTGCTCAACAATGAATTTTTTAAGTCAAAGTTCGGGGACTGTAGAAACGCTCTGTATTTTGGTATTGGTGTAATGCTCCGATCGAAGGAAAGAGTATCCTGTACAAGCCCAGTGTACCAAGGGTCTTGAAAGTCTATAACCTGCCGCGTGGCTTGCGAGACCGGAGTCCCTATCTCTTAATTTTTAAGTAGCTTTCTAACCAACATCACGATGATGGATCAACACTGACAGTGTCAACCACTCGCCCAAGCAGGAACTCATACGTCCAGTGAGCCAAGCGAATTGTTTTCCCATAATTCTTCGCGCGAATATACTTTGTTTATCCATCCGCCAAAACGATTAAGCGCCATTACTGTCAGGACAATTTTTAACATTGAGTTGGCTTTAGCTTTTATTTGCTTTGATCTGCACTGATAACACTAACATGTACGTAGTCACTAGCACAATCTAAAGCACCCGTTCAAAATCTTTAAGTCTCTGATAATAATAATTATTTGGTAACTCATCTTCACACCTTTCCACAAAATTGATCACTACTACTATCAGAGGTTGAGGGAATTTCTGTAAAACAAACTCAAGAAATGCAAACAAAATTACATATATTTACAAGTCTATTGCTGGAGTCACTAACAACTGATGATACAATTTTAATTTAATGTTGGCTTTGTTGAATAATTACAATATTCATGGCCATGATGGAGCTTCTCCTGGCTTCAACGTACGCCCGTAGAGCGCGCTCTTGTCTCGAAATCGCACCATTCTTTCGGTTTCCTTTAGGTCCATCCACCACCCTATCGCATATCCTCCAAAAGGAAGTACACCCCACAGGTATTGCCTTGTGATTCCGAACAAAGCCATCCTGAAGAAAGAAAGACATAAAATTTTACCATAAATATCATGAGTCAAGGCCAAGTAAACAGAATTTAAACGAAATCTAAATACTCATAGGTATGTCACGTACATTTTCATTCATTACTAAATAATTTATTGTATTAGCTATACTGTACCTTCTAATACTAACGTTCCTATACAAAAGAACGACTCTGGTTTCTACATCGTCCGTACGGTAAGACAGAAAACAAAACTGGAAAGATTTGTTGTTTAACGCCTCCTGATTAAGGTGACCATATGTCCCGTTTTACAGGCATGTTCCTGTTCTGTCTGATGATAAAGAATCTGTATTTGTCAAGGTTTGTAACAGTGAAGAAAATAACTTTATAACCATGTTCCAGGTTTGAATTCTTCAAAAAAATGAACGATCACCATGCTGGAATGTAAATATAGTTTACATTAGGATGCCATCGTTTTAATGTTGATTTGTGTAACAGGCGATTAATACTCATAAGTTTGGTGTAGTATGTAAAAGACAGCAGAATCAATAGAAGTTCACATTTAACTCCATTGGTCACAGTAAAGCAATTATTTATTAGTTGCATTTCTCTTCGAGATTGTTATTCTTGTATCTGGTTTACGTACTAAGCAATTTGAAACGCAGAAAGAAAATGGGTAATACAAATTTGTAATTTACCTTAGTATTAATTGCCTTAGTACCTCAAAACAAATTAATTTGATCGCCCTACTGTTCACCTTTTCAATTAGAACATGTTAAACATTGTTTCTACCCTTCTTCCGTTGGCAGACAAAGTTAAAAGATGAGTCCGTTGCTCTTAATAGAGCGAGAGGGTAAAAAAAACAAGTCTGAGGTATCTTAGAAGGAGGGCGCACGGTCTGGTAATTTTAGTTTGTGTGGTGGTAGTTTACCCTTCAGGTAATAATATACTAAAATACTAGGGCACACTATTCGGTCGGTCTCGAGGAAATATGGGTCAAAGTTTACGTAACGCAACTCTTTTATGCGGGTAGTGAAGCGGTATAGTGATGGTTTCACGAGCAAAATGTCGCTGGTTCGAGTATCCCTGGGTGCATTTTTTATTTATTAATTTACTACAATGAGTGTTTCATGTGTTGTCAAAATAATGGAAATGAAGGGAAAATAATTTTGTTATTCTGTTAACAATTTTGTGCGGGTAATTAGGATTCAGTTAAATATGGTTACTGTATTGTCCTGACAATAAGAAAAGTGGTTCTGTAATGCAAGAGGTAGGCGGAGGATCACAAATGAGTGTTCTTGTACAAAATCTTCATTATTTGTTGTGCGAGATATACAAATATCTTTTGCTACAACTATCGTCCTGGTTTCTGCTTATAAATAATGCTGTAACAGAATTAATTGTGCGTATTGTTCTGCTGTCGTTGAATCTTTTGCTGGTAATTTGCATTAACCCCTTAGGCGTCGATGGCGTATATATCCGCCCGCTGCAGTTTGTTTTTCGAATGCGGAAACCATATATATACGTTTTGGTTTATATTAGTTTCCACCGCTGGTAGCGCATTTATTCGCCCTGATGTGTATAACGTAACGATTTGCTTACGAGTTGTGATAAAAGTTTTAGAAGACTAGCGAAAACAGAAAAAAAAAAAAAAAAAAAAAACGAAACGTGTTTTCTGACAGACATGCAACAAGTATGATAAAAGATAGCAAAATATTTTTCCCCTCTTAACGATACAATATATTGAAAAGCTACTTGGCCCAGGTATTTATCGAAGCAAATAACATCCGGTGCCGGTTTAGAAGGCACAATTTACACAAAGGGATCTTTTTCGAATTATTACTAATTTTCCTTTCCACGTGCATCATGGACACAATCTCATGGTGCCTCCGATACATTTTTCCAATACCCTGCTCCTTCAAAAGGTATAGTGTAAGAACCTTCAAAAAAATACGCACTACGGAAGCGACTGACTACCTCCAGAAAATTACGCGCTTAAGGGGTTAAAGCATTACCGTCTTGCTTTCAATACAATTTTTTGTGGCACACATCACGTACATATGTATATCTACAAATATATATGTGCGACATGATTTTATGAATTAGCCAAATTTTGTGAAACTTTTCTCTGTACAAAGTTGTTAACTCTTGAGCACAATCATCTTCGGAATAACCGAATGTTTTACAGGTACATTTTCTTTTTTTTTTATCCTTTACACATGAAACACCCAATCTGGTTTAAAAAAAAAAACTCCCACCTAACGAGACTCGAACCAACAACTTCTTACTCGTGAGCAAAACTCTTACCTCTTCAGCTCTCCGGCCTGATAATAGCGAAGAACATTTTAAGGCACAAGAGGTATCTCAGGTGTTACGCAAACTTTGACCCATGTTATCTCGCAACTGACCGAATAGTGACTAGTTAATGGTTTCGTATGTTAACAGACCCAACTACCACACGAAATCTGCTCACGAAAACAAAATTTCTCCCGTTATCGTCTCAGAATATTATGGTCACCCTATTCTTGATTTTTAAAAAAAAGGAAAATTCTGGTGCCAGTCTTCATGGGAATTTGGATACATTCCCCGTGTGAGTGGTAATTCTAACTGACAAGGGTCCCGAGTTCAAAGATTACTTTAAAACTGACAGTCCCACCCTTAGGTCGTAATTTTCATCCAATGGAAGGCAATGGCAAACACACTATTGATTCACCTTGTCTACGTGTCAGAACAAATAACACAATGATACCAATATATTTTACTAAAGATCTGTGAATATGGTCTCTAGAATGAACTGAAATAGGCATCTTCCACATAATTTGCCAACGAATTTTCTTGTCGCGAAGTCAAGAAACTATATGGACAAAATAAAGTATGTTTATTTTTTTATTTGAATAGTGGTTAGAGCGTTGGACTCATGTCCACGTGGTCCCGGGTTCAATTCCCGACTGGAGCACCCCACTTTTCAGCGTCGTGAGGCAAACTGGGGAGTAACGTGAATAAAGACGTGACGACCACCTGGTCTAGAAAGCCCCTGATACGCCTGTTCGAGGTCAAGGTGACGCGCAGTGCTGACCCCACGGCCGTCACTTTTCAACCGCGGACAGATAGCGTTGGGGCAGGCTCAGGACCTTTCGGTCTGTAACGCCAGTGGTTATTATTTATTTATTTGAACGCTCTTCAATTCCACATCCATTGACGGATTCGAACATAATCTGGCACATGTGTTCCTTAGGATCTAGAAGGATTAACTAGGGCACTAAAAGGTTGCCCCCTCCAAAAAAAGAGTTGAAACGAGGGGGGGGGGTGCAACTCTAGAAACTTGATATTCTGTAAGAAAACTTTTCGTTTCAATTCATTAACAATGGCTATCTAAGTGTTTCGATTTGACCTTTCCCTCTCCCGAAGGGAAAGGGGGTTAAAACCTGTTTAGTGGAATATAAAAACTCGAAAACTGTTGAACTTAGGAACTTTACATTTGGCATACGTGTTCCTTAGGAGAAAGAACAATTAATGACAAGTCTCCCCTGTTCAAAGTTTTTAATTTATTAACCCCCGCACCAACGGAGGGCAAATCAGCTGGCGAAACATACAAACATTTTAAAAGAAATTCAGCTTTCACTTCTTTTAAGCACGTCAAAATATAAAAATACCTTCCTCCTCTAGAACTGAAAGTTTGAATAAAGACGTTAGGGAGAAAACAAGGCTCGTATTTAATATTCCGTTTTCCATGGTTTTTATTGTTCCAAGTTGCTGTTTCAAGACAATACTCATCAGATCACGCGACATATACAGTTCTTTGTTTAATGTAGTGATTAAATATACTTTTTTAATCTGATTTTTTTTTCCACAATGACAGAGTAGAACAGTATTCGAGACATGTAATTTATCTGCTCTTAGCCAATAACCTAGACAACTCACCCTTCCTTATTCCTCTTCATGGCAACGGAACTATTGTGTTACTATCATACGAATACAATTTACAGGTCGTTTATAGCACTTGTTTAACGACGTTACAAGTTTAGAAAATTATTTTTATTACAAGCTACTAATAATAGTTTCACAAATACATATAACGTTTATTTCACGAACAATTAAGGTCCTCAGTGGAAAAAGAGCACAATGCAATGATAAGATAAAATGAATTTAATGGGCAGTAACAGCGCTATGGCTTACGCCCGTCCCGAACATAATGCAATGAAAAGTGACGTTTCTTTTACTTTAGACAGTTTCTGCCATCTACGGTTCCTTCCGTAAT
The DNA here is from genome assembly GCA_022664845.1 of Lepisma saccharinum. NCBI lineage: Eukaryota > Metazoa > Arthropoda > Insecta > Zygentoma > Lepismatidae > Lepisma > Lepisma saccharinum. The sequence goes on from JAGDQP010016695.1 coordinate 20,790, forward strand.
AATTGTGTCTGGCACATGTCCTTATTGTACTAAAATGAATGTCAAAGGCACAGTCACTATGGCAGGAGACGCTAGATGGCGAAAACTGTTGGTCTTAAGTAGAAATAAGTTTTCATTGAATGTCCCCTTTTTTCCACCGAGCCCCTCAATTGTGAAACAAATTTATAACTTGAACCTTGTTTAAACAAATCATAAATCAGAATTACTAGCAGACTTTCTATATCGTGACTAGCTTCAATCATTGGAATTACCGTCCAAATCATTTTTCAAATGGATACACGTATTTCGTTACCAGCATTATATTATTGTTAGTCATAGCCCCGAGTTATTGCTTTGCATAGTAAAGGAAACAATTGGGTGGCTCCTGAGAAAAACAATCAGAAAGCGCCGTCAAAATGTAGTGTTTTGTTAGCACTGTACACAGATATTATTATTTTGTGCGTTTAGATATGGTGCCGCTCGTTATTTCCTTTTGCATGCTTACAAATTACGCTTGTAACATTGAATCATGAGGAAAAGGCACTAAATATCTCAAAACTACTTCTTCCTCTGAGAATCTCAATTCTCCTTATTCTTAAGCCATGTAACACCTCTACTTCCTGTACGGTCACTGTATGAACTACAAGGAAAAAGAAGCATATGTGGATAAATGGTTTATTTTCACATCTGTAGCGTGTGGGTTAAGAGAAGAACAAAGTAAAAGATGGAATATTTCAAACTGACCAAGAGTCCATTACCAATCAGCCAGCCCCTCTCTAACGGATACAAGTGGACAGATCAGATTGATGTACAATCGAGAAAAAAATTGCGCCACACAGAGGCCAGAACAATAAGAATTGCTATGTTGAAGATGATGATAATACTGCAGAGGTGCTTTTAGCCCACAGCGGACTGCACGAAACAGATAGCAAACATTCTTTACTTCGTTCTATTTGTAATGGGAGCTACCAGTCATTGGGCGCCTACCCATAAGTCTTATTACTATTTGCAGATTAATTATAGGCATACAGGAGACGTGGTTTCGTTTCTTGTGCCCTTTTGGCGGGGAGGGGGAATTGAGTTATTTACGAATTAAAAATGGATCTCGAAAACTTACACTAAAGGATCAATCCATATGAAATCAACCAATGGGTGGGTGTTGCTGACATATTTTATTTTATTTTTGATAGTACATTTTCTGTTTATATATACACCTGAGAGTACAAAACGATTTTTTTTTTTTACAATTTTATTATTACCACTTTGGCTTCTAGCGGCCATTTTGTTTATAAGGATCAGCCGTTTTTACAGGTTAGCGATAAGTTATATAACCTTTTTATTTATTAAGATATCAACTTGAAATACAAACCATCTTATTCTGAATGAAACCATCTATAAATCATGTTATAACCAAAAGTGTATTAAATTTTGAGGGAATAACCTAAAACTTAACTAGAAAAATGTATTTCGATTAGAATAAATTGAAGAATTTAGGGTTTTATTTTTTTTAGGGAAGAATTTATGGATCAAAGAAGGGATTAAAAAACAACTTTAATGTTTTTTTTTCCCTTAAAGATATAATAGAGGACAAAACTTTTGAAAAAATGATACCATTTAAATGCCTGTTTTAGGTTCTACGGGCTTCAAATATCGCAATTTGTCCAAAATTGCCAATTTCCCAACAGGTATATCTCTGAAAGATTCACAAAATACCCTTCTAGTTCATGGTAATAAACACACAAAATTTGATCAATGTTCTTCACTAATCTAACCCACTTTCTTTCAGTGTCTTAACACTTTAGGCGTCTGCGTGAATGTGCGTCGTACTGTGTATTTTTGCTTATTTCTTCAATTAAAAAAAAATACTTCTGTAAAACACAATGATGAAATTTTGTGTGTTTATTACCAGGTACTAGAAGGGTATTTTTTTTTAAATTTCAGATTTTTTGAGATATACCTGTTTGAAAATCTTTTAAGTCTTGTCCTATATTATATCTTTAAGTGTAAAAAACATTAAAGTTGTTTTTTAATCCCTTCTTTATAAAAAAAATCCCTCAAGTCTTCAATTTATTCTAATCGAAACACATTTTTCTAGTTAAGTTTTAGGTTATTTCCTTAAAACAACACATTTTTTAGAATCCAGTGGTATTGGTAATTTTCTTTCAAATCATTATTTACTCCCAGATATATACATAAACAGAAAATGCATGTGTAGAAATAAAATATGTCAGCAACATTTTTTTTTTATTATTATTATTATTGGTTGATTTTGTATGGACTGATCCTAAAATAAGGAATATTTGTGCAAAAATTCCGGACGAGAGGTATCAGACTCCTCCCTCGAACAAATGTTCGAACTTTTTCTGTTGCAATCAGCATTATATGCGCAATATAACAGTTGATGTGTTGTTCTTTTTCTAAAATGTAAACTGAGATTTCGATATTACATTATATCACAGGGCATTTTAGTAAGTAATGAAACACCATTTAAAAAAAAAAAATCTTAATCCAAAACGGGCCATCGTCAGTGTTAATTAGAACTGTAAACTTATAATTCAACAAAACTATCCTTAAAACACTGGGCGTAGGACTTTGCAAGGAACAAAAAGTGGCTCTTTTCTCTGCCTCCGACTGTACTTGAAACTCAAAAACTCATTTGAAAAATTTATATGCAGTATGCTTACGGAACAAAGTAAAATAAAACTTTTTTTTCTTTAAACTAAAGCGAGGCAACTTCTACTATATTGCCAAGAAATGATATGCTAATATTCGGTCGGTGACTTAAGTGTTGTTTCTCGTTCTCCAACAGTGGCAAAGGTGCTGAGGACGGTGGACCGCTACAAAGGGAAAATCGTGGCTAAATGTATCTCAGACATGTTATTTTCTAAACATACACTCAGTCTCAGAAACATTTGAATACTACCTTGTATTTTAATTCTCACCTTTACAAGAAAAATTAAAACACCACCTTACAAGTCTTTTCTTGCTTTAGCTGCAGCTTGTTCAGCTTTCCACTTTTGCGTATGGGAATAATCGGCGTAGATGGATAACGCAGCAACCGTAGGGAAAAATACAGAAACGCGATATCTCTTCCAGAATCTCCAGAGGTTTCTTGCTGCCATCAACCCTGGAATAAGAGAAAAAATATTGTTCTCAAATATTCGTTTTGTACCTGTCCACTTTCCTATTGGATATAATGTTTCGGACACACTTAACGTTGATAACACTCCAATACACATACGATTAGTTTAGGAAGGTTAATAAAGATCCAAGTAATACCTGAGAAATATGCTAATTCACAGAAAATGTCAGATGGTTGCAGTTTCTACGGTCGACAACTTTAATAACGCTTTAATAGTCGATATAAAGTTAATCATTGCCGGCTAAGATAATTTTGGTACATTGTTGGCTGAAATGGACCACTATGAACCCAAGCATTTTTTTAATAAAAATGGATACCGTTTAGATTACGAATAAGAAAATGACATTCGTAACTCCTTCATAACATAAGAAACACCATCATTATGTTTAATTCTGGTTGGTGTAGCCAGACTTCAAGATCAAAAGTTACCTCTGTCACGTAAATATTCCGCCTTAGCGTCTCAAAATCCCGTTTGTTTCTGACGAAAAGTATATGTAAATAAGTACACATATAGCCATATTACAGCAAAAATCATCCCATCAATACCGATACGGGTCTTGTTTGGTGGTTACCATTAAGAAAATTGCGTGTTCATCTGAGGCGTTAGGCCAACGATTCGACGGTCCCGGGTTCGAGTCCCGGCAGGAGCATGGGTGTCTTTTAACTCGAACGTGACGGATAATCGCGACGGGCCGAAGTCAACAGTTACTAAACTGGCCCATATAAAATAAAATTTACCGAAGTTTTACGCTGCAATCTGCCAAGAAGACGAATGTTGCGGATCTTTATATATAATAATAAATAATAATACACAGCCATATTCAATCCACTACTGGATGAGGCCTCTCACGGAGGGAGGAGGTGGTCTAGTGCTCCCACGCTAACCAGACGTGTGTATATATATATATATATATATATATATATATATAGCTATTCCTGAGCTGTCTTAGCAAGCTTTTTATCTGTTGCACCACACGTAGTTACGAGCCGCAACTTAGAGGAGGTCAGCAAAACATAAGCTCAGTAGCAGAAATCTCCAACGAGAAAGTTTGGTATGTTGATAGCACATCCAGCTATCAGCTGCGAGATGGGGTTATAATAGCAACCAATTTGCTGTCAACTTCAAGCAGTTACACGTAACAACATCCTGAACGGAATTTAGAATACAGGTACACACAACTGGCTACTTCCTCGTATACTGATTGAGAACCCGAAAACAATATTAATCTGTTAAAATCTAGTTGACAACTAGGTAAATATTTCTTTAATCACTTAAGGAACCTGTTGAAAAACAATTAGCAATATTAACAGTTTCCGGTTGGTATTTCTTTGGTTTATCACAGGACGCTCATGTTAACTGATATTACCCAACGCCTGTTGAATAACTAAAATTAAGGAAATTTAAACTGCTGACGAATACGGCTGAAACATTTGAGTGTGTGTGCGTGTGGCAGTTTTCTAAATTATTACAAGTTTATGAATATTTTCAGTGTCACCCTTTTCGAAGCTTGTTCTTCAGTTTCAAATTTCCCGTCCGGTAACCCTAGCTGGGAGAGCGATGGATGTTATAGTAAATACAACGTAGTTTACTGTAAATAGAGCAAACAATGGACGGTGTTCTTATGAAATCAGAGGATGACCCCAGGTAGGTATGAGTGTACAGGTAATACAGTCATTGCTAGTACGAATGCTCTGGATCAGAAATCGAAGAATTTTGATGTTGCAGAAATATGTAGGAGTCAGTTCAGACACAATAATCATCTTTATCTTCTGTTAATCCTGTAGTTATTTGTAGTTATGTTCCTAAACGCAACAAAGAAAATTTATTAAATATAATTAAGGACCGAGTATTACCTGGAACAACAATTATATCAGACTGCTTCAAGTCCTACGATACTCTAAACGATAAGGGGTTCAAACACCTCCGCGTAAACCACAGTGTGGAATTTCTTGTCTACAGAAAACAGTGGAAACGAAAAATCAAAAAGTTTTGGGTAGTGAAAATATATCAGTGCACACGAAAAGCATTGAAAGTCGTTGCCGAAACATCAAGTACTCTCTCTCCCTGTGATGGGGAAAAAGTCTGAACATTTTGAAGGCTATCTTGCGGAATACCGTTTTACAGAAAAAAGACCACTAAGAACAATCGTCCACGATTTTCTGCTGGAGATAGCAGAGCTGTACAAACCTAACTACTAAGGTAAGTGAGAAATAAGTGAAAATTGATAATTTTTAAATTACACCAACCTAACCTAACCTGAAATCAACAAAAAATCAGCGAACAGAACGTAAAAATGGATGATTTTTAAATGTTCAAACACACACCCAACCTCCCATAAACTAACATAGAACAAGTGAACTGAACGTGAAAATTAATCATTTTAATCTGTTAATAGCTAATAGCTAATCAAGTATTTCGTGGTAAATTAGGCCGAATAACAGTTGCGTCGAAAAACAAGCGGACGACCCACTTCGGAACTAATGCCAGAAACAATAATGACAAGGCATTTCGAAACCGTTTTTTTTTATTTCTAGCTGTCGCTATTAGGGTTGCCAACCAGCCGGTATTCCAGCGGTCCGGCCGGAAATTTTAGTATTATTTTCTATTGGCCGGTGACCGATAATTTTCTGAACATTAGTTGACCGCCTTACGCGTGACTTTAGATTTTGCGGCTACCTATAAAAAAAAAAAAACTAAAATCTCGGAGTCAACCTTTATTTTCATAATAGAACAACTCCCCTTAATTTTATCGTTTATCTATTACCGCTTATTAACGAGATACAATTCATGTACTTTGTCTAGCGTATAGTACTTTTTTTTAAAAAAAAAATTACGACTAGAACAACAGCACTAGATATAAAATATTCACCTTACAGATAGTGCTTTTATTTAACTGTCAGAACTGAAATACTAAACTATGCTGGAGAAGGATAGCGCATTAAACATTTCTTATTTCGTAAATCTTATTAATTTCCTTCTTTTTTACTATTATTATTATTCAGGGGTAGGGATGCCGAGCTGGTATTTCACCGGTAGGACTAGAAATTGTACCAATTTTGTGATTAAAATCTGTGGCACATACAGAAGTCTCCCCGACCTTACATATGACCGCTATTTTATTTATGAATTATGATAATCTCTGCCAAAGACGATAGTCAGATCTGGAATCCGAGTTTCCAGTTCAGATTTGCCCCTCACCCTTTTCCCGGTCTGTGGGATGTTTTATTTTTATTTGTCCTGTTTGGAAAAAAGAAGCGGATTCATTTCTTTGCTATCCCTCTGCACAAATTAGTTAAGTATTCCTCCTATTTTTTATTAAATTTTCTGGTAATAATTTTTTAGATAGGTCTACATATACGGCTCTAATGATTTTCTTTGAGTTGCTGGTATTGTGGTTTACTTGATATTATATTTTCTCTGGGAAGATACATCATATTAATAAGTTGCATCAAGTTTTGAGCTGTTCAAGTTGAGGTATTCTAGTTTACAATATTTATATTTTACAGCGGGAAGTGGTGTTATAGTATTGTTCACCAATCCTGGTTTTGGATTACGTCTTTTTTTTCTGCACAATAAGTTGCACTTCTACTCTTTTGTGCTTTTTTCGGGTCTATTTCTATCCCCTGTAGTTCATGCAATCCCTCATAGCTAGTTAGCTGTACCGGTAATTCTATTGCCATAATAGGCAACCCTAGTCGCTATGCGTATAAAGTGTCTGTGAAAATTATTTACAAGGAAATAAGTAGAATAGGTCGTAAATACGACTCAATAGCTCGCGAAAGCTGGAGTACATTAAATTCGAGGTAACTAATGGCATAGGAGGCGGAGACTCATGCTACTGTTATCAACAAAAATATCACTTAACTATATTTAAAAAAAAAAAATCCAACCTGCCTTCGCAGCTCGCCGTTACATCGTGTTTGTCACTCAAAATTTCTTGTGATGAAACCAATAGTATAATAGCGTAAATCTGGTTGGAAACATTTAGTTTTCAAGTGTTATAACTTTCATTATTCGGATCCATAGAATGCACAATGTAATATAAAACCAAGGGATGATGTGAAAACAAGGAAGCACATATGCCCTGCTACATTCTCCTTGTATTAAATCATCCCTTGATTATACATCAAATTTTACATTTCTATGCATCCGAAATAAAGTTCTGAAGTAGCCCCGAATTCAAAACTGTATAACAGAAACACCTAATATATAGTAATCAACTTGATATGTTTTATGCAATGAAAGCGCTATCTGAACGAAATTGGTTTATGGAGTGCACCTTTTTAACTACAACCCACCATATTACGATTTGCGCGAGAGCTTACTCAACCTTCCTTCATATATTAATTTATGGTATTACGATTACTTATATAACACTCACAAGAGCTTTAAAAGAAAAAACATGAAACATCATTCTTCAGACTTCTCAGCATATAAGCTAAAATTAATAAATACTTGAAATAAAATCGATAAACTTCCTACCAACATCCTAAAAGAGAGAAGAGCAGCCCCGATCTTCAACGACAACAATGTTGCCAAATGTGAGATTGCTTTTCCCCTTCTGAAGCTTGAAAATTTCCCTTTTCGGTCCCGTCTTTTTTTCAACTGAAACACGTGTTTATTGATCGGACAGCAGGCAGGTAGCTCCTATCAGTAGAAATTCTAAGTTATGATATTGTAAATCTTTTGATCAAACATTTCTGTCGTTTGACCTACTTCCATACAAAAAATATCGCCGTTTTAGAAGGGGGCAAAATGCAGGTAGTCCCCCATGAGTCTCGTATCCAAGATTTTTAATGCTAACTTGATGTACTGAGGTTTGATCAATCATTTCCGACGTTTGATCGGCCGACCCTTACAAGATTTAAGCATATTTAGGGAAATGAAGTAAGATCCTCATATCATCCCTACGGTTGGTAAAATTGTCCCGGAAAATCCGGGACTACCGGGATTGAGTCTATCCCGGTGTCGCGAAAGTAATTCTCGGGACGCATAAATGCCCCAGTTTTAAGCGAAGAAGAAAGGAAGAACAAATTGTTTTCATACGTGTGTCTAGCCGCAGGTCACTGGAATTAAAATGGCGGCACACTTGGAAACACTTCTGGTACGGCACAGAACTTTTGAGTAAACAGTACTTTTGCGTATGCCCATCGCTAACAAGGGGCTTCGCCCCCCCCCCCTTCCCGCGGCTAACGCCGGCCAGCTCCCTTCGGACGCACCCTACATCCTTGCACACGTCGCTATCGCAAGGTGTGTATCCTGCCCTGATGGGTTTATATAAATCCTATTTTTTTGTGGCATCTTTTAAAATTGTAAATCACAACTTTTATTAAATTTCCTTTTGTGTATTCACATTTAAAAAAAAAGAAAAGACTTTAATTTTATTTTTAAAAAATTTAAAAAGTCGACGCCAGGGTTTGAACCCGGGATCTTTGGATCAGTTGTCTAACGTCTTGATCACAAGACCAAACTGCAGCTGCCGGGTTGAGCGCTTCTCGCTGATACTTCTCGTTCAAGATAAGCGAGAGTGGGCCACTTCCGCTTTAGTAAGTCGCTATTTTAATTCCAGTGACCTGTGTGTAGACGCAAGTGTTTCCATCCTTTTCACCTGATTATATTATCTTAAATTAATGAATATGATACCTCAAAAAGTTTTTTAAAAAACTTGAATAAATAGAACATGGGTTTAATTAAGTTAACGATTCAACTAGATTTTTAAATTGATTGAAACTTCTGTTTCATCGGAACAGGAACAAATCGTTTTGCTGCTCAATGGTTATTGTTGTCGGTATTAGCCTTTGTTTCCATCTGCATCTTCCTATAGTTATTTGAACTACTCACTGAATTTCTTGGTACTTTTCCTCTCATCGCAACAATGCAAAGAAGATAAGTATACTCTATTTACTAAAAGCATTTTACAACAATAAGGAATCTTTAAAAAAAATCAATAAATTAGATTTAAGAGATGCAGATTTTTTTTCTTCATCACTGATTGAAGATTTTTAAATTCTCCTTCCTTTTACGCAACAACGACAACATGTTTCCATTGCTCCTTCGACCAGGACCCTTCAACAATGTGAGATTTTATTTATTTATAACAGCATATATGTGTGGTATGTGAAAAGTTTCCCGATGAACATGGAAGAAGACTAAATAAATTGATATGTTGTTAATATATGATACTAGGATTCTTTAGATGGAAGGATATGAAATTTTGAGCATGCAGTGCAATTAGTGTTCCTTTTATTGCAGGTCGAATGATTGATGGGGGTGCGAAGTATGGAGTCCATTTGGCAGGGAAAATGATAAACTACTTCGGGTGGGTGCTGCAAGGACTTTTTTGTTTCATTTTCAAACGGATTCCGCCAACTATATGGATCGTGTGGTAACTGGGGATTAAACCTGGATCCACCACTATGATCCTGAAACAAAGAAGTCGGGCGACGGGTTGTTAAAATTGCGATGGCACGCTCCTCATTGATTATCTTCAGCAAGGTTCCACAATGAACTCCGAATATTACTGCAGTCTTCTAGATAAACTACATAGAGCCATCGGAAACAATCGGTGTGGGGAATTGGGAAAAGGGATCATATTTCTCTAAGACAAAGCTCCTTTTCACAAAACTCATCGAACAATTCAGATTTTATAACAGGCTATTAAGTACTTGATCCACCCAATTCTCTCCACCTAGCTCCTAGTGATTATTATCTGTTCCCAAAATTGAAATTTGACTTGCAATGGAGGCAGTTACAGGACAATGACGAAGTGGGTGTCACTGTAGACAGTTGGTTTCATGCAAAAAAAAAAAAGATAAATTTGTTGCAAGGTCATTGTAGGAAGTGCATTGACCTTCGGGGGGAATATGTGGAATGGAAAATTTGTTGGACGAAGGCAAACAAGTCGATGTGATTTATATTGCCTTTGAGAAAGCATTTGACAGAGTTAATCACAATATATTACTGGAAAAATTAAATCACTATCACTTCTCACTCACTCTGAATAGGTTTCTCTATTAGTAGATAACAAATCGCAAGCAATTATTAATCTATAAAGAATACAAATCATATGAATATTCTGCACTCTCAGGAGTTCCTCAAGCTTCAAACCTAGGACCTTTATTATTCCTCTTGTTTGTTAATGGCCTTCCTGATTATGTGCCTGATAATGAATTGTTATTTGCAGATGACTTCAAAATATATACAAAAGTCAACTCTATCGGAGACTGCATAAGACTTCAGCAGAGCTTAGATAATATTGCAAACTGGTGTGCTATCAATCAACTTAGAGTCAACATAAGTAAATGTAAAGTATTATCATTTAATAGAAATAAAACCACTCATCATTTTGATTATTCCATTAATAAAATTGTACTAAACAGACCTACTGTAGTTAAGGTTCTTGGTTTCAGTTTTAAACTCCAAATAAACTTTTAACATACATGTTGCAAATATAACAAACGAAACCTTGAAGTTATTATGATTCGTAATTAGGACGGGAAGAGAGTTCAACAACATATCAACATTGCAAAAAAATACTATGTTTATGTTCGCTTCAAGGTAGAATATGCTCCTTCTATTTGGAATCCATATCAATTGAAACATTGCCGACAATTAGAGAAAATCCAATCAAAATTCCTGACTTTTAAAGAAACTCGAATCTACCCTGCTTATGATAGTTACAATGCAGTCATTAAGGACTTTAATATTCAGAGTTTAGAACAAAGGCACAACATTACTCATCTGTTATTTCTTCAAAAATGGTTCAAAATAAGTTGGATTGTATGGATTTAGTTTCAACATTAGTTTCGTGTCCGTCATCTAAAACTCGCATTAACAATACTGGTCTCTTCCACTGCAAAAAGGCAAAAAACAATATCTTGATGAGGTCACCAATGTGGAGGATATGTACTATATATAACAAACTCTGTACAGTTCACAATAATTTGGATGTATGCTATATGCCACCTAGAGAATTTAGAGATGCCATTGTCAATAAACTCTGTACAACTACTTTGTAAAGCTTAACACTGCAATTAGACCATTGCCTGTTGTGTTGTCACTAAATAAATACGATAAAATAACCTGTTATTTTCACTGGCCTATCAGCATTTGTTCCCCCTTAGGCCGGATACTTCTGAAACTCTTCTCGTACATAATTATAACAATGTAGAACAAGTACTACGCGTTTCAAATTTTAGTGCCGCTATGTTGAGCGGCCAAACGCTGAACTAAAAAGATATACAAAATCTAACTCATACGAGACATTCGTCAGAGGTAGTGTTGAAAACTCATTAGTTTCTTTGCAGAGAACAAGGATTGTAATAAGCGTCAACAAGTTTCCATATCCAACTTCAATGCTTACGTCATCACAAAAACACAGTAGGTGGGGGAGCAGGTGTTTTCGTGATTTTGGCCAAAGTAGGAAAATAATTACAGTACTGGTTATCACCACACAATCCTTATCGCTTTTCTCATCAGTACATATAGGAGAAAACATTAATTTTCGATGTGCTAGCGACCGATGATGTTTCCACAAACAAGTAGGAAATATCCGTAGAGATGCTGCCCTCTGCCAGCTGGAAATGGAACGTCAGGCACAATCAAGTAGGTGGCGGTGTCAAGCGAACAAACTGGGAACTGCTTGAAGTAGGATGCAGTTGAGTGCATCTGGATGAAACGAAGAATGAGAAATAAAATAGGTCAAATCCACTTGTAACAGCTGAGATGAAGAGATGCGTGTGTTGACTTCCAGGTGGCTGCAACAGGGGCGTTGAGGAATGCTGCTACACGAGGTCGGTGCAGGCTAACCAAAATCCAGGTTACCCGGAGATTGTGGCGAAAAATCGGTAAAGAAAAGAAAACCATAACTAATAGTATATAGAATCGCCTTTTAATAAAAAAATACTGTATTTACAGTATACAGTAGTACATTTATGGCTACACAGCAAACCACATTGAAAAGTGTAAATATTTTCCAACGATAAAAATATATTAGAGAGAGAAGGGATGTGAAAAAATATTTGTAGTAATTTCCGTCCGAGTTATCTGGACATCCAAGTTAAAGGGGGTTGTACTGTATATTTGTTAGATAAAGTATTTAAAAGTGAATTTATATTTTTAAAGATTGAACCAAAAATTCCTGAGCTGGTCTATAGACACAAGCATTTAAATTTCACTAATTTTATGGCTGCTAGTTCAATATGGATTTCTACTCAAATTTTCTGTACGTCAATTTCGCAGATATTTAAATGAGTTTGACAGAAGAATGTTGCTACTCCATTATGTTGTCTGAAGGTGCATGAAAAGTGAGCTACTTGTTTAAAATTCTGAAAGTGTAACATTTCAACTAAATTACTTGTATATATGTATTTGTCAACCAATGTTCTGAAATATATAAAACATGCCACACGCATGTGGCCTTCAAATCATCCTCTGTAAGCACATCAAGAAAGTCGAGCTTATTTGACAGTCCTTGTACATTATGATGAAATAGGTTTAAAAAATAAAGGTAGTTTATGTTAGCGTTATTTACATACCTATTGTCTTCATGTTTTAGCATTTCAGACTTGCAAGATCTCAATGTACTAAAACTACTTGGGGTGGGCGATATCACACTCTTCATACTATTCAAATTAAAATATTTATCTCTACGTAAACCCTACTTTGTTGTTATACTACTTGCGACTTTTTGATTATCATTTTTTTTCCACGTGGGAGACATTTTGACAATTTTTAAAAGTATCGAAAAAATCACAAAACGTTTCTTTTGAATATTGCCATGCATTTGGTAATTTTAAAGTATTGAAGAATAGGCTCATTTCCAAGTACTGGTTGCAAGAAAAGATACATAAGCACTATACTATAAAAGCGTTAAGGTATTTGCCCTATTTTAGGGTTTTTCTTGAATCACATCGGTCAATGATGAGATCAGTGGCGGATCCAAGTAGGTGCGCGGAGATGCGCCCCTCTCAAGTTAAAACATTTATTTATATAGCATTATTTCAACAATTTATCTCAGAAAAAAGCTTCTATTCGCTTCACCACAAATCTAATTCATCTATAAATATGAATCACGGGGAACACTTATGTCATATTCCAGCAATAAAAGGGGATATATGATAAATTTATACTATAAAAATCACTGATGCCTTGTTTACATTACTAACAATTTACCATGGTGAACTTTCACCGGGATCATTTTAGTAATATAAATGCAAGTTACCGTTAATGCGGATTTCAATTTTAACCAGCGTTAACTTACGACTGTTATCTTCTGACGTTAGTATAAACGCAGGTTAGTCACTAGGCGCGGTTAACTTCGTGAGTTTATTTCTTTCTTTATTGAAATATCCTAGTGTTGCGTATCACTTTTAAAGTATAACAGAATAACGGCAGAACTAAACTACAAAATTACGCTCGAATCAATTTAGTTGTGTTCATTAATTTAAATCTCTACCATTTAATCTTAGAGTATGGAAAATGGAGATTCCTAAACTCTAAGCGTGTAACTGGTATCTTTGACAATGGCAGTAACCAAGTTAAGTTCCGTAGTCTAAACGGAGTTATTTCAACCATGATTTTTACCATCGTAACAATCTTGGTAATCTAAACAAGTCATTAGCAGCAGTTTATCGAAATTGTCTCCCGTTTATTCCAATTGTTGCCCCCTTAACCAAATTAATGTAGTCGCCACTAGGGAAAATGGTACCTTGAAGCAGGGATGTAATGGAGGGTATACGGTGTATACCCACCCCTAATTTTTGGACAGCATTGTATAGCCACCTAAAATTTATTAAATACGCGGGTATACGCTACATAACCCATAGTATACTAACCTCTTTCGAACAAACAACAATTGTTTTTCATGTACTGTATTAATTTTCAAAGAAGTTGGGGCTAAACATATCGTAGTCAAGCTGTTGTCGCGAATGATGTCTTTATTCTTTACAAATGTTTGCATTTGGGGGAGTGGGGTTGGAAATCGAGATTTCCAAGAGTCCCTTCTATAGGCCCCTCGTACACGATTCAATAAACATAGAATCAAATTCTTGAACAAGCAGTTGTATGAGTGCGTACACGATCCAACTGGAATAATCAAAGGGTTGTATCCAAGTAGTGTTGAAAGTGCTTGGATGGTGCTCGTACACGATTCGACAAGTTAAGCGGAAGTGTGAAGGAGCCAAAAGCACATGAGTCGATTTGCTCTTTCTGCGTTGAAAGCGGGAACATGGAGTGAATGTTAAACATGATATGCGTCGCTTTTAATGAAATAATAACCTGATTAACGGCTGCGATTCCGTAGTTGGTGATGCCTCGAAAATCGACTTTTTATTGCTTTATTCAAGACTTTTCAATTCTTTATAAATTTATATTTATTTCCGGTTACATGCACTTCTATAAACAACTAACAATCCAAAGTGAAAATGCATATTTTATTATTATTTCGTTACATACGCACTCCAGTTGATCAAGATAGCGCCATGTGGAGGCTTACTAATTGTGACACTTCGTGTCGGAATAGATTTATTTGCGTTCATTACTACATGCAGATTGTAGGGATGCGGCGGAATATTAATAGCATTGCGTCGTATTATGAATGACACATTATTTGCTACAAAAATCATGGCCACAATGTTGAATAAGCAAAGGCGGGTTAAAGAAGGTTAGATTTTTTATTATATGCGATGCATGGTTTAATGTGCTCGCTCACCAACGTGGAAGCAGCCAAGTAGTTCCAAGTACTTTTCGCTGTTTCATACACAAATTAATGTGCTCGCTCACCAACGTGCAAGCAGCCAAGTAGTTCCAAGTACTTTTCGCTATTTTATGCACGGTTTAACGTGCTCGCTCACCAGCGTGGAAGCAGCCAAGTAGTTCCAAGTACTTTTCGCTATTTCATACACAAATTAATGTGCTCGCTCACCAACGTGGAAGCAGCCAAGTAGTTCCATGTACTTTTCGCTATTTCACTCTAATTTAATACTTCCATGACTCGAAACTAGTTATATTTTTAGTTACAACACTTTCACATACGTTGGAAAAGGTTACATTGTTTTGTGCCGTATAGTAAAGTGTACCCAGATACTTCTATGTTTAGCAGCTTTGAACTTCCTACATACAGTAAATAAAAACTCGATCTTTCCACATCAATTATGAGCAACTCAGTGGCACTTTAAATATTAATATCCTACTGCTTCTAAATACAATACGAACTTTATTAGGAATTATAATAAACCCTCTGTATCAATTTCTATTGCAATAGTGATTGTACAAAAACTACAGAAGAAACATCAGGTACACTTTACCTCAGCAAGATGCGATGGAATTTCTTGTAGCGATACTTTATTTTATTTTACTTTGATTTTCTGTTAATATCTTTATTTCGCATCATAAAAACAAGGCTTTAAAAATTCCCTGCTCCATGTTCACATCTTAATTTTTAGCATTCCGGAAGCACAGTTGTCACGTGTTCAAGTCACCAGCGATGTGATTGGTAGATCACCGCGTTGAATTCAATAAAAATAGGACGACAGGTTCTAAATAGGACGAATTGGATGAGGAGACTTGAATTCAAGAGATTTCCTGTGTGGAGTATCTGACTCGTGACGTCATTTTCATCCAATTGCTTCTTCAAAGCTCTTGTTCAAGCTTTATTGAATCGTGTACGAGGGGCTTTAAAGGGAAGCTGCACTCTGTATATACCGCAGCGGTTTTCTTCCTCTCTCGTTTGTACTTAATGGTTTTAGATTCATGACTGGAAACATGCGACCGAGAAAAATAAGGGATTCTCTCGTCATGTCGAATCTGATACTCATAAGTACGCCATGGCTTGGTACTTGGAGGAACTGAAACATGAGGACTCGGGCGAAACGGTCAGGAAACAAGTGATGTTATTGTGAAGAATAGGTACTATGTGAAAAGTGTGATGGAAGTTATTCAATTCTTGGCTTTAAATCGTTTGTCGTTCAGAGGAGATTCTGAGTGTGAGCGACCCGGAGAATCTTCAAGTGGGTTGTTCTTAAATCTGTTTGAATTTAGTATTCGTATCCAAAATTAGCAGAAATTGTCAAAACCATCCCTGCCAATGCAAAATACACTAGCCCGGATATTCAGAACGAAATAATTCATTTCATGGCAGAATTTGTTGTGATAAAAATAGTGAATGTAGCGAACGAAAGCATATTTTGTTTATTAATTGCAGATGAAACCAGAGACAAGCAACGAATCAAAGATTTGTCTGTCGCAGTTAGATATCTTATGAACTTTAAAGTAGAAGAAGGATGCGTAGCTATACTGAAGTTGGACAAGCAAGATGCTGTCAGCATTAAGAATGCCATCTAAGACTGTTTAAGGAAAGTAGAATTCAGAACCGAAAACATAATAACACAGTGCTACGATTGAGCACCAGTCATGAGCGGACAGAAAAGGGGAGTACAAGCATTGTTGTCTCAGAATTTGAAGATAAATATTTTGTATGTTCACTGCTTCAATCAATATTTGCATTTGGTGGTTACTAGATCAATTGAATCAGTTCATGAACTGAAAGAGTTCTTCGATATTTGTCAACAACTATATTGCTTTTTCAGAAAAGGACACGTTGCATCAGAATACACAGGAAAGAGTTTAAAGCGATTTTTGGAACAACGTTGGACTGGACATCTAGACACAGTCAAAGTTATTCATGACGACAGGATTCACATATTAAGTGCGCTGATATCAATCCAAACTTCCCACGAAGAACTTGCCTCACTGAAAGTTGAAGCTACCGGGTTACTGCATCAAATCTCTACTAAGACTTTCTGCTTCCTTGCGGAACTCATGTTCAAGGTGCTTTAATATCTAAAACCGGCAAATGCACTGCTACAAAGAAGAGATTTGGACATTGATGCTGCTGTGAAGTTAATAGAATCTGTAACGGAACAACTAACTCCGATCTTGTCGGCAAGACGTAGAAGTATTTGGAAATCTTCTCGATGATGCAATGAAGGCATATGCATTGAACACTTCGACTCAGCCACAATTAAAACGCAAATGTATGATCCCCAGTACGTTCGCTGATTCGGTTGTTGATTTGGAAGGTATAAATATATAAAAGAGAAAGGAAGACGAGAATGATCTGAGAAGATTATTCTACGAAGTTCTCGATCTCTCCATTGAAGAAATTCGCAGCAGATTTAGTGAGACAGGGACGGCTGTGATCGGAGCCATTTAACACTTGCTAAGTGGTAACAGAAGCGAAGAAAATTTGAAACCTCTGTGCGATGTTGTTAAATACAAAGACGACCATTGCAAAATTCTTCAGAATTTGAAGCACGAATTAGATCTGGCAAATCGACTGATGAGCGAGACCAGTAGATGAGTACGACAAATTTGTTGTTTTTACGTGGCAACACCGCAGGTTAAAGTCCAGGTCAGTGAAAATATGGCAACATGGCAGGTCAAAGTCCAGGTCAGCTTATCTCTTATCAGTGACATGTGATAAAGATTAGAATATATCTAATATAGGCAGTGTTGTTGCATATAACATAACTAGCGTGGAGCTCTAGTCATGGACAACTATCAGTATAAACGTGAAGTTGAAGAAAACGAAGTTGAGTTATCGCTAGAGGATGGGGAGATAGTGGAAAATTTAGCATTACTAGCTAAAGACGTTCAAGAAGAAGAAGAAGAAGAAGAAGAAGGTGATCGTACAATATTCAGTTTATTAAAATCTAGAAGAAATGGAGAAGATCGGCGTTCACCTTCATTATTATTATCATCAATGGTGAAGGAGGAGGAGGAGGAGGAGGATATTGAAGAGGTATATTCATGCATAGTTCCAAACAAGCCGGAGAAGCAGTTGAGAGGGAAGAAGCGTATTTTGGAGAAGGGAAATTATCCTGTGAAGAAAAGATTGTTTTATGGGAAGGACTCATCAGTAGAAGTTGAAGAGAACTCTTCATTAATATCAGGAGGAGAATTACCATCGATAGTGTGATCAGGACGAGTATTGTTAAAAGCAGTAAGACCAGCTATAAAGAAAGTTAATACAGCAACAGCTGTAGAAGCATCATCAGGATCATCAGCCTTGGTGAAATCGGAGCGAGTATTGGTGAAAAAGGTTCCATCATCATCATCATCAACAACAACAACAACAGCAGTAGGAACAGCAGTAGCAGGAGAAGGTGTAAGTAAAAGAACATTGAAAATTTCCAAGTGCAAATGTAAAAATAAGTGGGTGGATGAAGATTGTATACGAGGTGCATTAATCAAGTGGAATCCTAAATCATATTTAATTTGCGAAGGTTATTTTAATGAAGAAAACAATCAATCTAGTCATGCGTGTTTAGGTTATATCAAGCCTGAAGAATTGGTTAACGGTGAAAAAATAGAAGAACATTTTCGAAAACGGGTGTGGTATTTGCTATTGAAGCCATCTACAACGAATGAACTGTGAAATATATAAAGAAGATCATCGTGAAGTGATTAATAATGTTAATGATGAAGTAATCATGAAGAATATGAAATTTGGATTATGGCGTATGGTTAAGATACATATGTCTTAAGTGATTGACATATTACATAAAAAATAAAAATGGAAAGAAGGAGTGAGAACATTGTAAGGAAATAAGAAAGAAGTGAAGTGAAAATATGTCTGATTATCAGTGTACATTTTGTGTGGGGGTATATATAACGGAGCGGTGTGTTGTGGAAACCTTTAGGACATATTTAAAGGAAAGCCCTATTCGATGTAATGACTGCAAATTAAAGGTTCCTCATAATAATTGAATATATATGTGGAATACAGGAAAAGTGTTATCAAAACATTTGCTGAAAGAAGTAAACGATCATGAACTATTTATGGAGTATTATGAAATTTATAAACGACAGGGTCATGTAAGTATTTCCATGAACACTTTTTTCAAATCTTGTAGAGAATTAGTTCATAATAGTGAATTCATTGCTCAGCTCATACCAGATGTAATACATGAACAATTTTCAGTAGAAAACTCTGTAAGTGTGCCTTCAGATCAGTACATTATTGATGTGCAGGGATTTAAAATCTCTGCGCATGAGTTTATTATGAGAGAATTTTGTATCATAGCTTGTGATGCTAGTCTTTTATTCCACTGTTTACTAAAACTTCCATGTGA
>JAGDQP010016696.1:0-12774 GCA_022664845.1 Lepisma saccharinum
AATATATACAAGTATGATTATATATATATATATATATATATATATATATTCCTACTTGGCTTAGCCCTAGTCGTTAGCATGTTTGACTACGAATCGAGGGGTCCCGGGTTCGATTCCCGGCTCTAACAAGATTTTTTTCCAAGGCGTGTGGGTCTGAAACGGTGTCCATCCAGCATGGGGAAGCTGCTATCAATAAAATATAGTGGCGATCACAGTGAGAGGCTAGGCTCTCCTTTCCTCTCCCAACCCGTCTGGTCAACGTGGGGGCAGTAGACCAAGACCCCCTGCGGAAAGAGGCCTCATCCGGCAGTTGATTGAAAATGACTGTGATTTATTATAGGGGCATAAGGGGCGTAAGTAGATATAGAGTAAGGAGATAGGAATTTTATGTACAGAAAACTTAAATAAATTTCACTCTAGTATACCCTTATAGAGATACACGGTACATATTAGTGTCTTGAATATTCAAATTGTTTGCGTTCGGCATTTTTACACTCTTATAGTCTAGATTCGACACTCAAACACACTTCACTGCACAGTTCTTTATTTGCATCAATTTCTTGAGATGCGTCTCTTATGAACTGAGTCATTTCATCAACAGTACGTGGTTTTCTTGCAACCTTGTCTATAACTTCACACCAGAAGAAGAAATCCATAGGAGTGAGCTCTGGGGATCTTGGAAGCCACTCAATTAACCCTTGTTGTCATATCCACTGATATGAAAATTCTTCGTCTACAAAGTCTCGCACAATTCGGGCATAGTGAGCAGAAAGCTCACCGCATTGGAAATAGACGTCATCATCGTGTTGAATGAGTATTTGTGGTACTGCAGTTCTCAAGATGTCGTTGAGATACACGTGTGGGCTACACTTCCGATGAGAATGATAGGTACAATGACTACTTTACACGATAGGCAAGTGCAGACAGTATAACGCCGGGTTGATTCAGCTATCAACCTCAATTGCTAAGTGCGAATTTTTTGTTGCGTCGTTGACACAGTTATGCCTATTTACAGCAACCAACAGTTTAATGCATGATTCGTCGAACCAATCCATATTTCGCACAATTCCGTTGCCTGCACGCTCTTCGTTCAACAAAATTTCGCAGAATTGTAAAGGACGATCTGAACCATGCATCAGTCTTGGCCGATACAATTTCTATTTTAGACGACAACTCAAAGATCTACGTGCGGGTGTTTAGTTCCATAGATGCTCTAACTTTAGAATTTTTGGGGCTTGAAGAAACGCCTAAGCAACTAACATTTTATTTTTCGGGGTTGTAACAGTGACTGGTCGACCATTCATCAAAACATTCCCTACAGACCCTGTCTTTATAAATTTGTCACGAAATCTGTAAATTGTTAACCTCGATGGGCAAGGTGTGCCAAATTCTTCACGACATTTTTCTCTACTCCGTTCGTGATTTTCGAATTTCCAGTAATGTTTCAAAATCAAGATTATTGGTCTTAAATTAAATTCCCAGCTATCTTGACACAACAATTTCAAACAAAAAGGAAATAACAATTAGTAAACAGTTAATAAACAATATAAATAACAAATAGTAAACTAAAAAACACTGAGCAAAGGTGGAAATAGTGAAAAGAAAATTTCCTGTAGCCACAAACATATGATCAAAATATTCATCTTCATCTACAAGAGCTACATTGAAATATCTTGGCATACCTCTTGATTCGAAACTATCGCTTACGCAACATGTTAAAAAGATATGCTCCAATGCTGTGTCGAAAATCAAGATTCTTCAGTACATAAGCAATTATCTACCTATCACTCACAGAGTAAAGCACTACACCTCGTATATTAGACCTATTCTTGAGCACTATGGTGTGGTTCTGTACGGAATCAACCAAACCAACATAAAAAATATTGAAAGGATGCAGAAATGGGCTATTCGGATAATGCGAAAAGCTGCGCTCTCACTCTCGACCTCCAAATGTAACGAATCAGTGTTGTTGCCTACCCTTGAATCCAGAACGAAATACCTTTTCTTGGTGCAAGTGCACAAAGCTATTTATTCGGCACACCACCGAACACTAAGTGAATTCATCCCTATTTCCGACAATAAGTTTTATAGTAATTTGCGGTCTAAGAACTCCAACAATGTTCACATTCCGAAGTGTAATAAGACAAATTATGGCATGAAATCATTTTCTTATTTGACGAGCAAAGTTTGGAACCAACTTCCAATTGGATTGAAAAAAGAGGGAAAGCTAAATATTTTCAAAAGGAAAACCAGGGACGTAATATATGACTACTGAACAGTGCGCACGTTAGGCCATCATTCACTTACATAATCACTCATTGTATATAATCCGCCATTTCAACCTTGTAATCTTTCAACCATTCACTATTTACCCAAATGTATTTTTTGTTTCTTTTATCATGATTTTGTGTGTGTGTGTTTTGTTTTCCCATCATAGTGTTATACACTAACTACACATCATAAGCAGGGACATGTATATGGTACTTATTTTGTAACTTTTCTATATCTTTTTTATGCTTTGGCATATTATTTGTGTCTTATTTATGTTTTTTTTCTATTACTGTAGGGCAACAAGCTCTTGTATATGTAACCATTATTTATGTTAAAAGAATTGTATAGATTAATGCAACCCTACACTAAACAATAAATAATAATAATAATAATAATAAAAAAATGCAACTTTAAGAAAAAAAAACTATTATACAACTGTATACCTACTTATGCCCACCCCTGCATATATGGGGTGATGGGGGTGTAGGAGAGTATATCATGCAAAATGACACCAAAACTCTTATTTTAAAGATATTGATTATGTGGGTCGCCTATTAGAAGTAAAACGGGTCGCAGAATAAAGAAGGCTGAGAAAACTTGAGGTACGTGAAGTTGGCTCAACCACATCAAGCTTTTAAGACCAAAACCACACCAAGATTTTGTGCATATTTTGTGCACGCTCGGTTTAGCCCAGAAATCGAAAACAATGTGGTTGGGCCAACTTCACGCTGGCCCAACCACATCAAGCTATCGGAATAAAAACCACTCCAAGATTTTGTGCATATTTTGTGCTAATTTGTGCACACTATCCCATATTTTGTGCACGCTCGGTTTAGCCCAGAAATCGAAAACAATGTGGTTAGGCCATTTTCACGCTGGCCCAACCACATCAAGCTATCAAAATAAAATCCACTCCAAGATTTTGTGCATATTTTGTGCTAATTTGTGCACACTATCCCATATTTTATGCACGCTCGGTTTAGCCCAGAAATCGAAAACAATGTGGTTGGGCCAACTTCACGCTGGCCCAACCACATCAAGCTATCGGAATATAAACCACTTCAGGATTTTGTGCATATTTAGTGCTAATTTGTGCACACTATTTCATATTTTGTGCACGCTCGTTTTAGCCCAGAAATCGAAAACAATGTGGTTGGGCCAACTTCACGCTGGCCCAACCACATCTACCTATCGGAATAAAAAACACTCCACGATTTTGTGCTTATTTGTGAACACTATCCCATATTTTGTGCACGCTCGGATAAGTCCAAAAAGCAAAAAATAGTGGTTGGGCCAACTTCACGCTGGTCCAACCATATCAAGCTATCGGAATAAAACCCACTCGAAAATTTAGAGCGTATTTTGTGCTAATTTGTGCACGCTCTGTTTGGCCCAGAAATTGAAAAGTAGAATTAGATTTAGCCCAGAAATAAGAAAAATTAGGTTGTGTCAAAATCACCTTGGCCCAACCACATCAAGCTATGAGAATAAAAACCAGTCCAGGATTCTGAGCATATTGTGTGTTAATTTGTGCGCACAATCCCATATTTTGTGCACGCTCGGTTTAGCCCAGAAATCGAAAACAATGAGGTTGGGCGAACTTCACGCTGGCCGAACCACATCAAGCTATCGGAATAAAAACCACTCCAAGATTTTGTGCATATTTTGTGCTAATTTGTGCACACTATCCCATATTTTGTGCATGCTCGATTTAGCCCAGAAATCGAAAACAATGTGGTTGGGCCAACTTCACGCTGGCCAACCACATCAAGCTATCGGAATAAAAACCACTCCAAGATTTTGTGCATATTTTGTGCTAATTTGTGCACACTATTACATATTTTGTGCACGCTCGGTTTAGCCCAGAATTCGAAAACAATGTGTTTGTACCAATTTCACTCTGATCCAACCGCAATAAGGAAGGTTTCGGTGAAAATAGCGCTACAACTTTTTTTTGCAAATTTTATGCTAATGTTTGTTTGTCATTTTCCTAATTTATATTTTCGTTGGATTTAGCGTAGATATCAGTAGTGCAAGCTGAAATAGCAAAGCATTTGAATGTGGTACTTTAGTGTGCATTAATTCAATTCTACTTAAGCATATTTTCCAATCATTGAGCAGAGAAGTTCTGGTAAAATATTTTGTAATTTCTTACTTAAATACCAAATTAATAAATGTACATTATAATGTCGTTTCATTTTCTGTTTTCTATGTATGCATATCATGTGATTTTATGTATAACAATGTAAAAAGAGCTTCAACTGTTTGATTTATTCGAACATATAATAAATATAATAATCGAAATGCAACAAAGACATTGTTCCTTTTGATCTAATATGGGAAATCATTATAACTTTTATAAAACAGTAAATTTGAAACTAGAATTGTTTTATCTTTTCGAATATATGACAAATACAAGGTAACCAAAAAGTTTTTGCCGTCCTAGAGCTGTGATAAACAATGAGCAATACAGTGGACGGTACGTACCTTTATGTTCGAAGTAAGTTCCATCAGCATCCAACATCCAACACCTTTTGCCAACGTTCCTGCAGCTGCACAATATCCTGGGGATAAAAAATCGGTTGTATTCGAGTCAAAGCAGTCCGTGAATGTGTTCCACAGGTCTCCCTCATTGGCGAAAAATCTCCCACGGAATTGGTTGTCGACGGAATGAAACAGGTGGTAATCTGTTGGCTCAAAATCCTATGAATATGGTGCATGGCACAGTGTCTCCCAGCCAAATTGCTGAATGGTATCCCGGGTCCTCTTTGCCGCATGTGGTTTAGCATTGACGTGGAGGAACAGAACACACGTGTGATTCACCAATGCCGGCTCCTACTGTCGCAATGCACGGTGCATCCTCTGCAAAAACTGTAAGTAGAGGTCAACAGTGAAGGTCTGACCAGGTGGAAGGAGCTCGTAATGCACCAGTTGGTGACAAGTCCACCATACAGAGAGCATACCATTTCGTGCGTACAGAGGTGGTCTTGAGGTGTGAGGAACAGGGCCACGTGGCTACAACCAATGTCTGGTACGCTTGGGAGTGTCACAGAGGACCCACCTTTCGGCACCAGTGAGCAAGGGACGAAATGTGGGTGTGTTCAGGTGCCGAGTGAGCAAGGACAAATAGACTGTCTGTCACTTGTTGTTCCTTGTTGGCTGCCGACAATGTGTGGGGTACCAACTCGCTTAACCTGTATGACCTCCTTGTCCATGCATTTATTTTCTGACTGGCTCAGCAGAAACATGGAACCTTTCTGAAATTTCATCACCCGTTAGACCACTGTTGCCCACTGCGAGGTTCATCTCACGAACCGAATTTCTGGAATCAATGCCTGGCGGTAGGTTCGTTCACGGCATTCTCACCAAATGTCTGGCATATGCAACGACTTGATGTGAGAGCTGACATGTCCACTTTAATGATATAAAACAAACACACCCCATCAAGCTGCTTCGATAGATCCATTTCTCTTTTACACTGAGCGAGCTATGAGAGCTGTGTATGTACACCGTTCCTGTATTACTGAAGGTGGATGGTCAGACAAACTCCTATCCTTGTCAAGCAGGTGCGTCATTTCGTTTCCTCTCTGTTTCAGCATGATTAATGGGACGTCGAAAACGGCAAAAACTTTTTGGTTACCTTGTATAAGGTACCTTTTAGACCCAGTGACTTTGCGAGCGAAACTACGTTGCCTCACAACTTAAATAGAAAATTCCATATGCAGTTCAGACGATGTGCCTAAAATTGTGCATTTCTTATGTAAGAGAATGATACTCATCAGACTTCTATTTTCAGTGTTTAGGCACCGTCGAAATGGTTTCCAATCTCAATGCTGGTAAAGGGCCGCAATAATAATTGGTGAACTAGCCATTCGATTTCTTTTATTGCTTTGCTAAATTATTTGGTTTAAAAGAATAAACCTCAATTAGTTTGTTGGTTTTGCCCAAATAGTTATTTTAAATGTTGTAGGCATGGGCTGAATGATTTTCCGCCCGAGTTTTAGAAAATGAGGGCCGAACCCATTTTTCTATCCTTTCCGATTGTCGTATTGAAAATGATAAATTGGGAGTTACCTGTCCACTGATAAACTTATCACAGGATGATACGACACTGATAAGCCAAGTTGAAATATAAATTAAACCATTTTCTTTTAACGGGGTTTTCAGCGAATGTAACGTCCTAAAGTAATGGAAATGGTTTCCTTTGGGCTTGAGAATGTCTACGTGTTACAGATGTACAATTTTGATCTTTATAAGTATCAAATGCTTTCAACTGTGCTGTGATACTTAGTTCTGATGTGTTAGTTATTTTAGAATATAAATAGGCTTCGTATTTAAACTTCTGGAAAAATACACACGTCAGTAAAAGAAAGCCAGAAAGTTCTATTCAAAATAAGTGAACAGGTAATTTTAAATATTTATAATATAAAGCTTAAAAGTTATATAATATTAAATATTAAATCTACAAGAAATACAAAATATTCTGCATAATAAGCCTTTTAGGTTTTTTGGTAAATGGTTTTTACCCCAAAACTTGTTTTAACATTTTCTGGGGGCAATTAAATGATGTAGAATTTACCATATCACAATGGGAAAATTCACTAAAATAGTTATAGCCTAAAGACTGATTTTGGCTGCTTTTTTCCAATACAGTATTCAGAGAGCATGCTGCTAACGCTGACAACGCATAAAATAATTAATTCGTTATAATTTACATTTAGAGACTTAAATTATGAACAGCTAAAACGAAAATTAGAGTAGGATCATTTAGTCAATAGGTATAGTTTCATACTTTTATAGGACCATTTACTCAGTGTGAATGCTGCCAATACATACAACACCTAAAGTATTGTGTGAGATAGAATTTATATTTGGGGAATTAAATTATGATCAAAGTAAGAAAACAAAAATTACAACAGGAAAATTAATTCAAAATTTATAGCCAAACAACTTATTTTTCAGAATTCATGTTACCAATGTCAACAAAGCTTAAAATAAATAGTTAGTAAAAATGTACATTTGTGGAATTAAATGATGAGAGACTTAAGAAAAAGAAAATTAATCTAAGATTCCTCAGTTAAAAGAAAAAAAAAATATAATTTTTGAGGCCATATTCCAATATGGCGGCTCCGTTTGTACTTTTCTAATGCTTACAACACTTAAAGTAACTAGTTTGTTATAATTTATTTTAATACTAATTTCAATGCTTTCACATTGCCTATATGTATCTTGGAGGTAAACGGCACTACTACATTCTTGTTTAATATCTTGCGGTGAAAATAATTTTGTATATTTAAGCACGATCTTCTTGGAGGTATAGAGAGAAATATCATTGTTTGTTTTCTAGTAGAGTTGGCAAATTATATTATAACACTAAATCGCAAAAAAATGTGAAAGAGCGTGCTCAATTCTACAGAACTATCCACCGAGATCGAGTTTTCCAAAAAATGACATACAGTGTGCGGCAGGTATTTGAGTACAAATTCACGTCCGCTGGGGAAAAGGCACAGACAATAGAGATAGAGCATTTATTATCTTTTAACTTTCTGTACAGGTGACCACATACACATTGGACGACATCATTCAATAAAACGCCGTCAGCCTCAATAACAGCCTCTACACGCTGTCGAAACCACATGCAGGCAATAATGAGATGGGCTTGGGAATATTTGCTATTGTATCCACAACAGCTGCCCTGAGAGCCGCAACGATGTTGTGTGGATGCCTAGAAGAGTTCCTCTCAACCACACCCCATATATAATAGTCCATTGGGTTAATGTCGGGAGATGGGGGTCCACATGTTGGGAGTGATATGGTTATGAAAATTTTCGGCCATGCATTTTTTAGTTGTATGAGCTATGTGGGATGATGCGGGATCTTGTTTAAAAAAACGTACAGCCTCCCACGTGCTACAGCAGTAATCCAGAGCTTCAGAATCATGTTCAACACTTTGGTGTAAGCAACAGTGTTGCCTCTGGCACCTTGAAGAAAGAAATGTGGAAACATCACGTCACCTTCACTGTTCACGACCTTCACAACCATCGCTGAGCCTGGAAATTTAGTGTGCATGACGGTCGGAACATCCTTGCGGCTTTTACTAAGCCACCGATTATTTTTGCGTTCTTATTCTGGCTCTGGTCAAAGATTTTCTCATCGAAAAAAAAAAACATTCCTGGCTCCTCTGGATGTTTCAGCTTGATCAGGAGGCGCTTGGCTCTCGTCAGGTGATTCTCCTTGGATCTCTAGGACAAGAACTCTCCTTGCCGCATCACGTACGAGTTGTAACGAAATTCATCATGAACCACACGTCGGATAATGGTATCGTCAACCGGCAGTTCCCTGGCGACTGTCCTCATGGATTTCCCAGCATCTTAATCGACGGTAGCCTAGCTACAAATACAGAAATGACGAATTCTGGCGTCCTGAGGATGTCAGAGCAACGATAATGTCGTTTCCTGTGGAAAACGGTTGCCAAATCACCCCTAGTAGCCCTCAGTTGTCTCTGAATTTTGACCAGGCGACTTTCACAAGCAGCGATCTCTCAGCGAAGGACACGATGATAGCTTGCCTCTTCATTTCATGGATTAGTCAAGGTAATGCCATGTTTACCTGCAACAAAAAAGGATTTGTAACTATGACGCGCAGGATAGTTGTGTCACCTATAATGCGTATTCTCAAATACCTGCCGCACCCTTCCAAGGTACAGATAAATTCTCAAATTCATAATAGTAGTAACTTAGTAATCCGCACAAACGTACTGGTTGCACACTGTGAATAAATTACTAGACGAGATGCAGTTAATAGTTATGCATCGGATAGGGATTTAAAGAAAATCGTAGACCTTCACGTTGGCGACCCTAGCACCGCTCCTAATTGTCACAGGGACATGAACTATACCTTGTTGGGAAAGCTTATGGAACACAAATTCCAACGAGGAAACCTTTGTGCCCCCACCCCCCCGTGGTGACCAACCCGAAGAAGAAGAAGAAAGTAAAACAATATATATTTTTTTTTTGAATTTTGTAAGAAGCTGACAACACTGTTACTTGCCGTACGCAGGAAAAAATACTGTCACGTGAACGCCATAAATTGGAAATGATAATATAAAAAATGAAGGGAGAGGGTAGAATAGCAAGATATAAAAATTCGGAACGTGGTACCTACGACAGTCACCCTGAAAATATTTTTCGATGGACTTTGGTCTACCCTGATGTTGGCAACCCTAGCGACGCCCCAGGATTTAGTACATATTTTGTGCTAATTTGCGCACGCTATTTTATATTTTCTGCAAACTCTGCTTAGCCTGGAAAACAAAACAATGTGGTTGGACCAACATCGCGCTTGGCCAATCACATCAAACTATCGGAATAAAATGCACTCCAGAATTTTGTGCTAATTTGTGCACACTATCCCATATTTTGTGTGCGCTAGGTTTAGACCGAAAATCAAAAAAAATGGTTGAGCATACTTCACGATGGCCAAGCCACATCAAGCTATAGGAATAAAAAAACACTCCAGGATTTTGTGCATATTTTGTGAGAACTTGCGCACGATATCCCATATTTGTTCACGATGGGTTTAGTCCAAAAATCGAAAAGAATGTGGTTAGATTAACTTCACGCTGGCCTACGCTTAAAATAACTATTTGGGGAAAACCAATAAACTGAGTTTTATTCTTTTAAACTTAATAATTTAGCAAAGGAATAAAAGAAATCGAACGGCTAGTTCACCAATTATAGGCAAAAAAAAAATATTATGGCGGCCATTTACCAGCATGGAGTTTCGAAAATATCTAAACGCTGAAAATAGAAGTTTGATTAGTATCATTCTCTTACATAAGAAATGCACAATTTTAGGCATATCGTCTGAACTGCATATGGAATTTTCTATTTAAGTTGTGAGACGACGTCATGGCGCTCGCATAGTCCCTGGGTCTAAAAGGTACCTTATACAAGGTAACCGAAACGTTTTTTACCGTTTTCGACGTAACATTAATCATGCTGAAACAGAGAGGAAACGAAATGACGCACCTGCTTGCCAAGCGATCGGAGTTAGTCTGACCATCCACCTTCAGTAATGCAGGAACAGTGCACACACACAGCTGTCATAGCTCGTCCAGTGTAAGAGAGAAGTGGAGATATGGAAGCAACTTCTTCACATGTGTTTGTTGTATTACTTTAAAGTTGGTCTGTCAGCTCTCACATTAAGTCGTTGCATATGCCAGACATTTGGTGAGAATGACGTGAACGAACCTACCGCCAGGCATTGATTCCAGAATTTAGGTACGTAAGATGTGAGCCTTGCTGATGAACCTCGCAGTGGACTACATGTGTTGGATGACGAGGCCCTGAAAGCAGCCATCGAGGAGGACAGTGGTCTAACGGGTGATGAACTAGCAGAAAGGTTCCATGTTTCAGCTGAAACAGTCAGACAGCATGGACAAGGTCATACAGGTTAAGCCAGTTGGTACCCCACACATTGTCGGCAGCAAACAAGGAACAACGAATGACAGAATGTTTGTCCATGCCCACGCTGCACCTGAACAGACCCACCTGAGCACTGGTCGCTTGCTCACTGGTGCCGAAAGGTGGGTCCTCTGTGACACTCCCAAGCGTACCAGACATTGGTTGTCGCCACGTGACCCTGTTCCTCAAACCTCAAGACCACCCGTGCACCCACGAAATAGTATGCTCTCTGTATGGTGGACTTGTCACCAACTGGTGCATTACGAGCTCCTTCCACCTGGTCAGACCATCACTGTTGACCTCTACTCGCCGCAGTCGCAGAGGGTGCACTGCGACAGTAGGAGCCGGCATTGGTGAATCGCAAGGGTGTTCTGTTCCTCCACGTCGATGCCAAACAACATGTGGCAAAGAGGACCCGGGATACCCTTCAGCAACTTGACTGGGAGACACTGTGCCATGCACCATATTCATAGGATTTTGCACCAACAGATTACCACCTGTTTCATTCCCTCGACAACCACCTACGTGGGAGATTTTTCGCCAATAAGGGAGACCTGTGGAACGCACTCACGGACTGCTTTGCCTCCAATACAACCGATTTTTTATCCCCAGGATATTGTGCAGCTGCAGGATCGTTGGCAAAAGGTGTTGGATGCTTACTTCGAAGCCTAAAGGTGCGTACTGTCCACTTTATTGCTCTTTGTTTATCACTGTTCTAGTACGGCAAACAATTTTTGGTTACCTTGTATTTGTCATATATTTGAAAAGATAAAACAATTCTAGTTTCAAATTTACTGTTTTATGAAAGTTAGGATGATTTTCCATATTAGATCAAAAGGAACAATGTCTTTGTTGCATTTCGATTATTATATTTAATATATGTTTGAGAAAATCAAACAATTGAAGCTCTTTTTACATTGTTATACATAAAATCATACTAGAAAACGTAGAAAACGAAACGACATTGTAATGTACATTTTTTAATTTGGGATTTAAGTAAGGAGTTACAAAATAATCTACCAGAACTTTTCTGACCAATGATTGGAAAATATGCTTATGTAGAATTAAATTAATGCACACTAAAGTACCACATCCAAATGTTTTGTTATTTCAGCTTGCACCACTGATATCTACGCTAAACTCAACGTAAATATAAATTAGGAAAATGACAAAAATTAGCATAAAATTTGCAAAAAAGTTGTAGCGCTATTTTCACCGAAACCTTGCTTATTGTGGTTGGATCAGAGTGAAATTGGTACAAACACATTGTTTTCGATTTCTGGGCTAAACCGCGCGTGCAAAAAATATGGGATAGTGTTCATAAATTAGCACAAAATATACACATAATTCTCGGTTTTTTTTTTCGATAGCTTGATGTGGTTGGGCCAGCGTGAAGTTGGCCCACCATATTGATTTTGTTTTCTGGGCTAAACCAAGAGTGCACAAAATATGGGATAGTTTACACAAATTAGCACAACATCCAGTGGTGGTTTTTGTTCCGATAGCTTGATGTGATTGGGCCAGCGTGATTTTGACCCAACTTACTTTTTCTTATTTCTGGGCTAAATCCAATTCTGTTTTTCGATTTCTTAGCCAAACCGAGCGTGAACAAAATATGGGATAGTGTGCACAAATTTGCACAACATATGCTCTAAATCCTGGAGTGGTTTTTATTCCGATAGCTTGATATGGTTGGACCAGCGTGAAGTTGGCCCCACCATTTTTATTTTCTGGGCTAAATAAAGCGTGCACAAAATATGGGATAGTGTTCACAAATAAGCACTAAATATGCACAAAATCCTGGAGTGGATTTATTTCGATACCTTGATGTATTTGGGCCAACTTCACGCTAGCCCAACCACATTGTTCTTGTTTTCTGGGCTAAGTGCACAAAATATGTGATAGTGGGCACAAATTAGCACAAAATATACACAAAATCCTGAAGTGGTTTTTATTCCGATAGCTTGATGTGGTTGGCCAGCGTGAAGTTGGCCCAACCACATTATTTTCGATTTCTGGGCTAAACCGAGCGTGCATA
>JAGDQP010016696.1:16350-40042 GCA_022664845.1 Lepisma saccharinum
TCTATCTTCTTTCTGTGGGAAGTTATACGGTTTTAAATATTTTACTAGAATATTTACGGCCAGCCATATTGATGACGTCATAAGTTTCGGTCTATTAGAATGTCACTTTTCCCACCTTATATTATTAACTAGATGACCAAAAGACTAAATCTGCAGTGGTGGAGCATCGTTAAATCTTATTTAATGATACAAGTATAACATACCTATAAATTACAGCTACCAAGCCACCACACCATGTCTCATATAAAATCACATAACTACCTTATATGAAATGATACAGAAAATATATTGGTACCGTTTTATAGATCATAATAAGATCGACAGTTTTTGTTACTACAATATGTTTAGAATTCTTGATAATTACGGAGTTATTCAGATTTAAAATTAAAAACGAGTGTCAAAAAAATACTTTTTTCAAGTTTGCTTCAACATATCTCAAACATGGTACCATATACAGATACTACAACTAATTGTGTATAATTTGCAGTTAATTTACTTTACTTTGGAACAAACACGGCGGTTTTCTCTCTATTCTGTGGAAAATTATAAGCGTTTAAAAATTATATTGGAAATTCTACGGGCGGCCATGTTGATGACGTCATAACTCTCGATCTACTGGAACGTCAGCTTGCCCCCCCCCCCTCTATTGTTTGTGTATATGACCCAAAGAATGAATCTGCAGTGGTGGCCAAACTTTTACATTCACGGTAACTCCCAACTCAATTTACTATAATAGATCCGACAAACTCTAAACTAACCCTTCTCTGTATTTGAATTTTCAAATTGACTACTTTATAGGCCTACTCATTGTCGGTATGCTACTATTTCTCCAACGGCAATATTTTCACTTTCTCATATGCTCTATCTATTATCACACATTTCTTTTGCATGTTATAGCTGTTGAGGGCCGGGTGACGTTTCGTCCAAAGACATTTTGTCCATATGACATTTAGTCCATAGACATTTCGTCCACAAGACATTTCGTCCAACAGATTTTTTGTCCACAAGACATTTCGTCCAACGGATTTTTCGTCCATAAGACATTTCGTCGAACAGATTTTTCGTCCACGAGACATTTCGTCCAACGGATTTTTCGTCCACAAGACATTTCGTCCACAAGACATTTCGTCCAACGTATTTTTCGTCCACAAGACATTTCGTCCAACAGATTTTTCGTCCAGGAGACATTTCGTCCAACGGATTTTTCGTCCACAAGACATTTCGTCCAACGGACTTTTCGTCCACAAGGCATTTCATCCAATCGACGTTTGGTCTAACGGATTTTTCGTCCACAAGACATTTCGTCCAATCGACTTTTGGTCAAACGGAATCTTCGTCCAATCGACATTTGATCCAACTGATTTTTCGTCCACAGGACATTTGGTCCAATCGACGTTTAGTCCAAAGGATTTTTCGTCCAATCCGCATAGTCACTCACTGACTGACTGACTCACTCACTGATCATCAAAATTCACAGGCCAAACTACTGGAGCTAGAAACACCAAATTCGGTATGAAGGTGTAGAACTATAAGTAGGTAACGGGAAAAATCCGACGTTTTCAAAAATTGCCATCTTGGATCCAAAATGGCCGCCAAACCCATTGTTATATAGAATACACAACCTAAACGGCTGGCGCTATTGAAACGAAATTTGGTATGCAGGTACAACATCCTAGTAGGCTACGAAAATGTTTACTGAAGTATTCAAAATCGCCATATTGAATCCAAAATGGCCGACAAACTAATTGTTTTATAGAATACACAGCCTAAACCGCTGTGGCTACTAAAATGAAATTTGGTATGGAGGTACATTATCAATAGTAGGTTAATATTACACAATTTGCCAAAAGACGTCATCTTGGATCCAAAATGGCGGACTTAAAAATCCCTTTTCCACAACGTTTGAGCTAGAGGTACGGAATTTAGCATAAAGGTGTATCATAACTAGTAGTTTAGGAAAATAATATTTTTTTGGATTTTTTGGCCAAAAATAATTTTCGACACCGTTTGAGCTAGAGAAATGTAATTTTATTTGAAGGTGTACCTTCACGAATAAGTCACGACAATATAATAAAACATTAAAAGGGTCGCTATCTTTAATCCAAAATGGCCGCCAGAAAACCCATTTTCTAAACCACTAAGACGGCTGAGGCTATTGAAATGAAATTTGGTACCAAGGTACAATATCACCAGTAGGTGACGTAAATATTACGAGATGTGTTTAAAGACGCCATCTTGGATCCAAAATGACCGCCAAACTCATTCTTGTATAGAATACACAACCTAAACTGCTGGGGCTACTGAAATAAAATTTGGTATGAAGGTACATTATCAATAGTAGGTTAATAAAATATTTCACAATGTACCGTAAGACGCCATCTTGGATCTAAAATGGCAGACTTAAAAATCAATTTTCCACAACGTTTGAGCTAGAGATACGAAATTTAGCATAAAGGTGATCATAATTATTAGTTTAGGAAAATAATACAAAATTTTGTAAAGTCGCCATCTTGGATTCAAAATGTCCGCCCAAAAAATCATTTTCGACACCGTTTGAGCTAGCGAAATAACATTTTATTTGAAGGTGTACCTTCACGACAATATCGTAAGTCAACGCCTACCACCACGTAATATTCCTTTTAGTTTTGAATTGGTAGAGTCAAAGATACACGGGAGTGGTTTCAGTCTCAAACCTTTATTTATATACAAGAACAAAGTTAATAAAATTGCCGTCCCGAAGAATACAGTTTACAGGTATTTGAGTATGGACGATTACAAAGATATTTTATTTTTTTGAGTGATCAGTTAGAGATTGTGGAAAATAGGATGACACTAGTTCCTTAGCAAGCTGCGTGTCGGGAAGTTGTGCCAGTTCCTTGGCGAACTACTTGTGCAGGATAGTACCAGTTCCTTAGCGAACTGCGTACCAGAATTTTTTAGTTTTTTTTTTTTAGCAAACTGCGAACGGTTGAAGAAGAAGAGCTGACCATCCGGGGAAACGAGTGATGGCTCTTGCTTTGTGCAGGTCCTTTTTAAAGGTGATTGTAGGGGTGGTTCATCTTGTTTCTTCTACTTGACTCGAGATCCCTCTATCTTTCGTTATTTGCTCCATTTGGTGTTAGTTTGCGGAGTGGACCGTCGTTTGCTCCAATCTGTATGTATGACTTGTTTACTTATATGTTTGTTCTATAAACATGTATGTTATTGTTTATACAATGTCCACGTGTTCGCAATACACGCTGGCCATTACGATATAATGAAACATTAAAAAAGTCGCCATCTTTAATCGAAAATGGCCGCCCGAAAACCCATTTTCTAAACCACTAAGGTTAGACATACGAAATTTTGTATGAATGTGTACCATGACGAGTAGGTTACAAAAAATGGGGCAAACTTTTACTATGGGGGATGCCCAGGTATGTATCGAGAATTTGATTTTGGGAGGGGTCCAAGGGCTGTCGGGGGTCGAAGGTGTATCTGGGCATGAAATGTATATTAAATATGTATTATTACCCCTGAAGTCATACTATTTCTCCATAAAACTCTGAGTTTGGGGGGGGGGGTCCGGACTCCCTGGGTCCACTCCCTAAATACGTCCCTGTACAAATATTTCCTGGACGCCACTGGTTTGCCTAGAATCACAAATCAATTCACGTCTACCTCAGTTTTTCCTTTAAAGTCTACGCCAAATACGTTTTTAGCTATGAGTCTTCTAAGGCTGAATTATCGTCTCTAGAATATTATCAAATTCGGCACCAAAATTTGGAACACTTGCATTTTTGTGATGCACTTTTTTTTTTTAGCCTAGTTTGATTTCCGAGCTCCAGTGTCTTGTAAGCAGTGAAATATAAAATCTTTATCATTCTACTGAAACTGTTGGAAGTTGTTATTACTTAGTATATGGCTTAAAGGAAACTAATTAGTAGACCCTTCATTCTGCTGAACGTAAGCCTATTGCAATGAAAATACATGTAAGTTATTTCAACTTCATAAATGTAAACTGACAATGAGATTAGAAATTTTCAGTCTATGCTAGCTGAGATGCTCACCCGTTAGTGCTGGGTCATATATTTTTGGTGAATATCCGAAGCAGACACAAAAGTCTTTCTGTCATTATCTTATGAGAAATTGGATAGAAATTCACTCAACTTCCAAAGTTTAACCTGGTACTTAAAATTTAGGCTATATCACTGCATTCTGTAACCTACTTCATATACATATGTTGCCAACACAGGGACAATTGGAGGATGGGTATTTGCAAAGTATTTTTTTTGTGTGGTGTCCAAAATCTTCATGCCAATATTGGTACGTGTAAGACCAACTTTATGGGAACAATTTGAAAATTCTAATTTCAAAATAGGTAAGCAAACTTGACAGCTGGGGTGCTTGGGATCGGGGGAGACTCATAATATTGTTCTATTGTGTCGAGTAATGATTATGCTATGTTTGGTGCGGAAATTTCCAAAGGTATGGACGCAATTTAAAAAATTGTATTTTTAAAATAGGTTAACAACATTGACAACTGCAGTGCAATATTAATGGTAAGAACTACCTCTACTACCAGTGTCAGTATCTAATGCACAAGTATGCAAAATTTGGTGAAAATCAATGGACGCGTGAACATTTGTATAAATAACAGAGAAACATTAATTTTTATCTCTGTTGATATTTTGGCTCTGTTTAGCAAATAAAAACGTTGGACCAGATTTTTGCCTTGAGACAAATTTTTGAGAAGAAATGGGAATACAATGGGACGGTTCATCAGCTATTCATTGATTTTAAGAAAGCATATGATTCTATCAAAAGGGAAAAGTTATACAGTATCCTGATACGATTTGGAATTCCGAAAAAATGGATTAAACTAGTGAAGATGTGTCTCAACGATCCCACAAGCAGAGTACGGATAGGTAATAACATGTCAGATAGTTTCAAGATTCGCAACGGATTGAAACAAGGCGATGCCTAGTCACCACTACTGTTTAACTTTGCGTTAGAATATGCGATTTAAAAAAATAAAGGGGACAAAAAGGGACTATCATTGAATGGTTTGAATCAACTGTTTGTATACGTTGATGATGTAGATTTAATAGGGGACGATATAGATGCACTACAAAGCAACGCCGATGCTTTAGTAGATGCGTGCGATGAGATAGGTCTACAGGTAAGCATAGATAAAACAAAATACATGGTAACAAGCCGAAACACAGGGAATGAAGGAAATAAAAAACATAAGAATTAAAGATGAGGTCATAGAGAAAGTAAACAAATTTAAATACTTGGGAGCATACGTAACAAGCAACAATCAGGTCACGGAAGAAATAAAAAGTCGCTTAGTATCGGAGAACGCATGTTTCTATTCAGTCCAAAAACTTCTAACATCGCGATTAATATCAAGGATATTGAAATTAAAAATATACAGAACTGTTATTCTGCCGGTAATACTTTATGGTTGCGAAAGTTGGAGTACGACCCTAGCGGATGAACATAAATTACGTGTATTTGAAAATAAGGTTTTGAGTAAGATATACGGGCCGAAACGGGGCGAGATGACTGGAGAGTGGAGGAGACTGCATAATGAAGAACTCCACGGACTGTACGATTCACCAGATGTTGTAAAAATAATGAAATCGCGACGACTAAGGTGGACATGCCATGTAGCTCGGATGGCGGAAAAACGAAGATTATATTGCATCCTGGTTGGAAGGCCGGATGAAAGGAGGACCGAGACGTTGTTGGGAGGACAATATTAGAAGAGATCTTCGAGAAATAGGTGTTCGTGATGAAAACTGGCTTGATATTGCACAGGATAGAATCCAATGGCGAACGTTTGTTACTACGGCGATAAACTTGCGAGTTCCATAAGCCATATAGTTAGTTAGTAGAATAACTGAAACATGAAAGTGCTTACATGTAACAAAACTGCAATTTTATTGACTCCAGCAAACATATTACTTCAAACTAAAATTTCTTTTACAGACATCAGAGATTGTCGAAATAAAGTAACACAATGGATATTAATTGTATAAATCTCATGCTTAACCCTCCAAAGTACAATAGGAGCTTTGACTCGTATTTTTTACCCATTTAATATATTTTTTTCAGGGTCAAAACTCTGTGACATCTTATATCAGTCCTCCAAAAAATATATTATAGCATTTAATAATTTTGAGGCTTCTTTGTTAATGACACGATGTCATTCATTTAAGTTTCCTCGTGTTTGTACTTTGGTGGTTTTGCAGGCCCCTATTTTTATCAATGATTTTAATGTATTTTACTTATTTTAATTTCAAGTATTTTGTAAATCTGGATGTCAGCAGATGGCACTACGTTCTTTTAATAAGTTTTCTTGAAACTTTTCAAAGCACTTGGACACCTCTTGCAGTTTAATGAAAACAATGTTTACTTTTGACTCATAAGTATGACCTGCTATATAGCAATGTGCAATCTCACAACGGAAAATGAACTAGTCGCCCCATGATTTCAATTTCTCCTAGGTAATTATGACATATTGAGAATGATATTGCAAATAAATTGAGATTGAAACGCCTAGTAGGAACAACATGGGGATTAAAGCCACATACGCTGATCAATACTTACAAAGTATTAATGAGACCAACGCTCAGACACGGACATATTGCTCAGCCATTGCCACAGCTATCAGCTCCGATAAAATTCTATGAAAAACTGGCCATAACTGAACGGCACGCACTACGTCTCGCATATCGAATAAAACTACCAAGCCCCACAAGACTGCTTTACGAACGCATCGACTTCCCACACATAAGGCAACATCTCGAGAAAATCCGTACGAAATATATACTGAAGCACATAACAGAGAGCCACCCAATTATTCTCGACATCTTCCAACAGGACACACAAAATGATTCACCGGCAGTCTACCACAATACAGCATTCGACCATCTAATCACGTTGTATTGTCTAACGCTG
This sequence comes from Lepisma saccharinum, assembly GCA_022664845.1. Taxonomy (NCBI): domain Eukaryota; kingdom Metazoa; phylum Arthropoda; class Insecta; order Zygentoma; family Lepismatidae; genus Lepisma; species Lepisma saccharinum. The sequence goes on from JAGDQP010016696.1 coordinate 23,299, forward strand.
TCACCCAACCACCCAGACCGAGACATCTTCGCCATATATAGACCACAAGAATTTTCACGGGACATTTACCCATCACAAGTACGATAACCCTGTAAAATAAGTGACACCATAATGCATTCATGGCACCCGTATCGCCACGGAACCTGAAGATTAAATGCCATAATACATAAACATACCTCCAAGATATATGGCGTCGGAGCACTGCACTGCACTTTCACCTATTATATAATACTGAAATATCAGAGAGAGAGAGAGAGAGAGAGAGAGAGAGGGAAAAAAATCATAAAACACCAACTGCATGCAAGAATAAACTAAATACTACGAACATCTCACAGAGAAAATGCACATACAATAAAAATGTTAATACAGCTCATAGACCAATAAACATATACAATTACCTGAATAGTTACACAAAACCAAAAACCGAAGAAAGGGTGTAGCCCTTTAAACGGTACGACAAAAAAGAATTATTAGAACTTAAACCTAGCCTAACTGTGGTTTGTTAACCTACAACCGATGACCTTGTGTAGCAAACGCACAAGAGAGAGCAGTAGGTATACGGTCACATTTGGATTGACGGCAGCTTTCACTATCGGAGGGTGCTAGTTAATTGAAATAGTTTTACAGTCAAAGACTGATCATTATTCATAAGCCATAATCAATTGCACATCGCTGTCATGCCAAAGCTAATAGGAAAACATACTCTTCCAAAAGTAGTTTCTAAAATAAAATAATCAGTCACTCCAAAATATGTTTCATCGGGCACCTCATCAACGAGACGAAGCCGCAACCAGAATTCACTTCAGGTTCAGGCTCTCGATCACCTCTGCAACGTCATTCTGGCAGTTCTCCACCACATAAGAAATCTCACGCTGGTACTGTATCCGACTACGACTCAGATCACTCAATGAATTTATCCGATTCAGAGCTTCTCAATCCACAAGATACTGAACATCAAACACCTCCTATTCATTCTTTTATTCTGACTAACTTTGATAGTAATTTTCAGACATCTAAAAGACTTCTGCAACAACTCCTGAAATATGTCCCTCGAGAAAAGATCTCTCAAATACTGCCTACCAGAAATGGCATTATAATTAATTCACTTGATGAACATTTAGCCAGTACCATCAGAAAAAACACAGCTATCAAATTTTCGGCAGTGAAGCCAATCTTACTTCTATGAGCACCAGAACCACCAAAATGCCACCACCTCCACGCCGTCAACCCATGTTATCTATAGTGATTCGAAGAGTTGAACCTGACGTCACAGATTCTGAAGCCGAAACCGAACTTAAATCCGAGGAATAAAACCCAAAGAAGGAAACAGCAGCTTACATGATCCGAGACAACACCACATCAGCCAACTACTATCCATAACTTACTATCCATAGAAGCCTTCATCTACAAACGACGTTACAGAGTTGAGCCTTCACGCACTACTGCACCCATACCTATTCGATGTGAGAACTGTCATACGTCTGTCCAAACCAAGTCAAATGTGGATACTGGTCTGGCCCACATCAGACCAAAAACTGTGTCAACGCACAACAACCTCTGAATTGCAGCCAATGTGGTGAACAACATCCGAAATTTTCATACAAGTGCAAAGGCAGTCCTCAACCAGAAGTTGACAACCCAGATCTCACAGTTACTCTTCGTCTTCATGCTCAAACGCAAACCACATATGCTCTTCCATCACCCACAATAGAACAAATCATCGCCTTTATCACCCTCCCACTTCAAAAGCTCCACCCAGGCACCCGAGAAACAGCCTCTGAAGCCTTCAAATCAAAGTAAATGCTACATACTCGGGACCTACGTCTGTTGCTCTGTTACACATCACATGGACTTTACTTGACACCCGTAACTCACCAAATGCATCGTCATTCATTTTTTTCTTTCGCTATTCACCATCATATTTGCACTGTAATCATCAATGTGTTGGAGAATGGCTAATAGTTTCACTATGCACCTGTCTTTCATAAAGCCTAGAGCAGCCCATAGGCCGAAGATTTAATCACACATTAGTTATACGGTATAATTTTTTATGTTCCACGTGTTGTGTCGTTTAATGTGTACTTCATTTCCATCATCCATCTCATTATCGTTTGATCCTAAACCAATAAAATGGGTATAAGCTAAGACTTATACCAACCTGATTTTATGATTTAATAAATAAAGGATAATAATCAATGCCCAAACATCCCTTAGACCAACTATCCTTACCAGTAGAACCTACGAATTTCCTTTCCTTCTCTTCACACAGCGAGCGCGTATCTTTTGGGAGTGTGTTAGCCACATCGGTGACTAGCAATACGCGAAAAAAAGAGAGAAGGTTTTCTGTTAGCAGCGGAGATGTTCTGGTTTGTGAGGATCAATAGTAACTGGGTATTGCAGATTGTGTCCTGTGTTATTGAAGCGTAGAAAAACATGCTCAGTCAACTGAAGCAGAAAGAATTTCAAGGATGTTAGAAGAAGAAACATCGAGTGATGTTAGTCTTTGCCTTAGCTGTGAAGATTGTAGTGATATTGACTCAGATAGCACGCGTAATGGTGGGAATGATATAAATCCTGTAATGCAAAAGTGTGATACAAATGTTAGTATTAATGAAAGTGAGGAGTCTTCACAGTCAGCCACAGACGATAATACACTCTCAAACATTGGAACTAGAAAGTTGTGTTCCAAACACAGGAACATGTGATCTCTTACTCCGCCAAAGGTTTCTAAAACCAGGTCTCGTAATATTGTACGAACAGCCCCCGGATTACATCAAGGAACATTTACTGGTTCACCTCGATCAACTCTAGATTTATTCCTTACATCTGACATTTTGGAGGAAATTGTGTTATGTTCGAATTTACAATCCAAACAAGCTGCAAGAGAACTGCGTAAGACGTGGAAAGAAGTGGAGAGAGATGAAATGTTGGCTTTGCTTGGACTGTTACTGTTAGCAGATGTTGAAAAGAATTGGAATGTTTCTGTTGGAGAACTGTTTCAAAGTTCGAACTCAAATTTCCATTACAATGCTACAAGAGCTTTGAATAGGTTTAAATCTGTACCCATTTGTGTACGGCTCGATGATAAAAGAACGCGAGAATTCCGGAAGAAAACAAAAAAGTTGCACATGTATCCTATTTATGGAATCGTTTCCTTCATAATTGCAAATCTGTCTTTTTCTCGGTATATCATTGACAATCGATGAACAATTGATCCCATATAGACGTAGGTGTCCGTTCATTTAGTATATGCCTAAAAAGTCAACAAAATATGGTATGAAAGTCTTTTGGCTCTGTGATGCTAAATAAACGGCTATGCATTTGACGGAAATTTTTACTGTGGTAGAAAGATTGGAGAACCAGTTCAAAAAGGCCTTGCAGCTGAAGTAGTGAAGAGTTTAGTGGCATGTCTCAGTACACATCAAGGACGTAATATAACAACAGACAATTATTTTACAAGTCTTCCCCTAGCTGAATATATTCTTACGAAAAACATAACAATAGAATAACAGAAGCATACCTCACGTAATGACAGCTTCCAAAGAGAGAGACAGAATTTTATTAATCTCGATTTGCATTTTGTAACAACATTACAAAAAAAAGAAGAGTGTTATACTCATTATCGGCATACACAGTGATGCACAATTTGGTGAAAATTATTGTAACAAATATTCCTAATCTTAAAATTATGGCCCTAGATGCCATACTTTGAAAAAATCGAAACTTCTGGTGTTTCTTTTGTTTCAAGTTAGTTTTATTAATCAACAACGTAATATTCCTTTGCGAACACCCTGTTGTTCTATGGGAAGTATAGGTAGAGACAAAGATACACGGGAATGTGTTTTTTTGCCCATTACCAGTTTTATTATGAAAATAATATAAGTCCTTTACGTTATTAAAAATAGTGTCCCGTATCAGAGTAAATTTACAAGTTTAAAGAGTTATACTAAAACTCTTATGGCTTCTTCTTCTTGGGTGTAGGCCCCGTAGAAGAGAACAGGATAGTTATTGCACCAGTTCGACTGCAATTGAGTGAAGGAAAGACGACACCAGTCCGACAGCAACTGAGTGTCAGGTTATTTGTGCCAGTCCGTCAGCAACTGAGCACAGGGTCAATTAGGTTGCCCACATGTCCGACAGCAACAGAGCGAGCAGGTTGGGAATAGCTCACCAGTCTGATAGCAACTGAGCAAGCAGGTTGGGAATCGCACACTAGTCCGTCAGCAACTGAGCGTGCAGGTTGAAGAGTGTACCAGTCCGACTGCAACTGAGTACTGGGAATGAGGAGAGAAGTGATCGCCCACAGAAGTGATAATTTAAATTGGCGCATTGGTGTTTTATTGACCTAATTTTGCTGATGTCGCTGACTCCTCCTTCAGGTCGGTGGCAGCTCTCTGGGTGGCTTCTTGAAACTGAAGTTATCGTCTGCACTGTTTGTTTCCACTTGTTTGTTTATGTTGTAACACTCGTAGTACACACGTAATACACACCACTATCATGTTTATGTTTTGATTACGAGCGACGTATGCTGAAGTACGTAGAACGTTACAATAAGTTAATATGGGGAGTAAATATTATTTTAATCATGTGTTCTGGTAATAAATAGAATCATTTTTGTGTATTTTTCTTAACGTAAAACGAAGATTTCGTTCACTTTTGTGATGGCGCATATATTTTGCTAGGATTTTTTCCTTCCTATTTTGAGTTACCTTTGTATGAGAAAAAGGGAATAACCCTTTTTCTGATGTAATACAGAATCTAGGGTGACATATTGACGACAAGCAATGTATCAACATTCGACTTTGTATAATTTTAGTTACCTTATTTGGTAATGTATTTGGTCCTGCTGGGTGACGCATAAGTATCCGTTTTTTCTCAGCTAGTGTTATTAAAGTCTCTTTTGTCCTTATAATAGCTATAATCATGAACATTATTGTACATACGCAACTGGATATAGACTGATTCTAGAGCCATATGTCGGGTATCGACTCGATGTGTGCTTTTCCCTAAAAAAATTTAGTCAGAAGCAGTGTAGACTTCGGAACGTCGACTCCTTGCTGGTCGAGCCAATATTTTCTTTTCGTTTGTATGTAAAGTTGGCAGGGAATGAATGTTTTAGTGTATTAAGTTTGTTAATGGACGATTTAATGATTCCAAACGTATTCCTAAGTGTCGAAAAATTATTAAAACAAACAGTTACGTTGAGCTACTTATCGTTATAGTCAAAAATAGGAAGGATGGCTCGAAAATCTTACACGCAACATGTTTGATCGCGTTTTGGACGTGGAGGATGAATACATTTCACGCACGCTTGAGTTTGCAGTGTAGCGGTTTCGATGGAAAACTTGTTTCAAGTTCCAATAGTGCATGGTGGTTTTATTGCACTAAGTATACTTTGATAGTTATTTCCTTTATGTGTCACGAGAAATATTATAACGTACTGCTTTCTATAGGAAAAGTAAAACAAACCACAAGTTGCTGTTATATAGTGCGAACCGTAAAGCTTATCCAGTGACAGTGTACTTTTTCATTTTTGAACGACGTTTTGAGGTTTGCTGTTAAACTTATGTGTATGCAGAAATGAACACATCGAGGGACTTCATCGTTTAAACGAACAACGAGGGAGTAGTTGCAGTTACCATTCCCCCTCCTTTGTTCGTCATTGGAACCTGGTGTGAAATTCAATATAGTAGGTAACCGAAGGACAGACTTGTACGTGAGTGTAGTGTAGCTTTGCCAAGCAGTTCTTTTTATAAAGAAAATCGCTTGCAAGTGATCAAGATTGAACATTTTATGAATTCTTCGTTGCAAAGAATCAAAGTTTTGTTAAGAGCAACATTACTCGCGCGCGCATGCATAGTTTCTTCTAAATTGTTTACAAAGAACTTGTATTTTATTTTATTGAATCATAATTTCCATGATAATGTTTTATTGTTACTCCTTTATTATTTCATCTGTAGTATAATTCAACATTTGTTTGTTTTATTAAAATGATATTATAAATGTCTACAAAATGTTTGTTTCAACCCATGAAGGAAGAATGATGCATGTTAGTGAACTGCAAGGGTGAATCAATGTAGTTCTGTTTACTAAGCCTTGAAGTAATTCTGATGCAGTGTTTTTTTCTCATCGGCGTATTCTGACTTAAACCGAAAGGGAAGTGCTCATTTTACGCTAGATTTTACCATACTAACGTAACTTGTTCACGTGATCCCTAAACGGTCTGGTTTGGAAAATGATGTAGTGGGTTTATCTACATGACCAATGTGTGGTTGCTCTGGTCCAGATCAGGTCTTGAAACCAGCAAATTAATGACCGTTCTAGCCACGAAGAAATTATCTTTTGATGATAAATCCTGTAAAAAAAGAATCAGTCAGTTGTTACTTTAAACTTGGCATCACGCTGTGTGAGGTAACACTGACCAACGGAGAAACAAATAAATAGGAATGGTTGCATCATTTCAAAAAGAAACCGAAAATTATCATGCATTACAATGAAAATAAAGGCGGTGTAAATCTAATGGATCAACTACTACGAGAGTACTCTTGCAAAAGACAAACAAGATGACCGCTCGCCTTCTTTATGCTAGAGGTCGCTGTACTGAACTCGTTTATTGTTTTTTGTACCATAATCCACAGTGGAATATAAATGTGCGACATAGCCGAAGGGTTTTCATCAAGGAGCTGGCGTAAGAATTGCTACATCCCCAAATGGTAAAAAAAGGCAGCAGAGTCTAATTTGAAAACATATGTAAAAGTGAATTTAGGAAGATGCGGAGTAATTGTTTCTGGTAACAAGCCAACACGCCCTGACGCGCCTAAGAGGAAACGATGCCAATATATGCCAACATTCAGAAGTCAGCTGTAAATGTCACAATAACGTGTGTTCAGAGCATATGTTAGTTGTTTGTGAAACCTGCATTAGGAACTTCCCAAAACATCCCGAATTTTAACATTCGTTTTGGGTTTTGTTTGTAAAGATGTACATTGTGTTACGTATGAAAAACAACTACAGGACTAAAGAAATGCACGTAGGAACATACATCATAGTTACCTGCCTGTCAGTCTGTCACGTGTCAAAAAAACTGAATAACCTGAATATTAACATAATGTTTGACATATGAATTGTGATTTATATTTGTAAAGTCGGGGACAAAAATCTATGAACCTCCTTGCTTCATTCGATACTTAACAAGAACTAAACTAGAAAAAAATATGTTTACATTTTGAGCTACATGCTAAGGTAAAATCAGAATCGATGCCATTTTTCAATAATCCGCACATTGAAAGGGCGAAAAGAAAACCTGAGTATTCCAGCTTTGTCGCCGACTGTATATCACATAAAGGTATATTTTGCTTATGTATACTTAAATATAGTGTTAAGAATTAAGTGAGTCCATAATAAAAGGATTTTTTCTACATTTAATATATTATTTACTAAAGTTTCCATTTAAAATGACAAGGGGCCTCTGAGGCTCCCAAAGTGCAAATTATGATATCAAATTGGAAGTACCTCTAACAGTTAATGTCTAACACTTGTAAGTCTAGACTCTATCTAGACTCTGCTCAACAAGGTTTTCCTCCTGGTAGTTCCACTCTTACCAACCTGTCCTCCTTACTCCCAATCCCTGTCCAATAATACCCAGCTTGATGTCTATCTAGATCTTAGTAAGGCTTTCGATAGAATTGATTGTATGTAATCTTCTTCTTTATAAGTTAACTCACCGATTTAATATCCATGATAATTTCTTTTCATTATTGCGAAACTATCTCACTGACGGCGAACAACGTGTTGTTCTTTCTGAATTCTCTTCTAATGTTGTTCCCGTTCTCTCTGGTGTACCTAAAGGTAGTGTTTTGGGCCCTCTCCTTTTCCATCTATATATGGACGATCTCCCATCATACCACTCGTCATCTAAAACCAAAATTCTCGTTTTTTGCTGACTACTTATTATTTCGAGAAATCAGATCATTACAGGATGTTGCTGATCTCCAAAATTCCATCTCTGACCTCTTGGACTGATGTAATGCGTGGAACTTGAAAATAAATCCCTCAAAATCTTCTTTTCTGACTATTTCTTTAAAGAGGAATCAAATATCATCTGTATATTTCATTGAAGACAATCTTATCACTAAAGTTTATTCTCAAAAGGTCCTTGGAGTGGTATTTGACGAAAAACTTTTGTTTGCTGATCATGTGACCTCTATAACTAACTGTTATATGCGCTTACTTGGTCTACTTGGTCTTATCTATATATTTACAGAAATTAAAGACTTTCATTCACTGAGTATGTTCTACAAAATCTTCATCTCCCCTAAAATTGAATATTGCTCCCCAATTTGGAATATGGATAGTATTTCTAATGTATCTCAGACTGAACATTTTCCTTGCTATAGTCAAAAGAAGAATACCATCGGTACGTAGCTTAAGTAACCTAAGTTCTTATCCGTTCTTGGTCTGCATGTTCCCTCTTCTTGTTGCAAACTGGCAGATTTGATGTGCTTATACAATATACTTAACGGGAATCTTAGAACTAGAGAGTTAATATCTAATTTTACTTTTGTGTTCCCTTGCGAATAACCCGATATAATAACCTGCTTTATTGTACGACTCCTTGGTTAAATATACTGCAACGCTCCTTATTCTATAGACGAGTAACTTTATACAATAATCTTGATTCAATATTGATATTTTCGGATTTAAAAACACTTTCCACCGAATGTTAAATAGCAATATCTAAGTAATTCCTCTTGTGTTAATGTAATCGTCGTTATTGATATCACTTGCTGTGTTATGTGTCCTCTTAAAATTTAATTTCATGTTTTTTTAGTTTGTAGTAATGTTATTAATTTGTTATAATGTTATTTAGTTTCTGTGTAAAATGGCAACTCCAGCTGTACCTGAAACTTAATAAATAAATAAATAAGACGAAATACTTGTAGAAAATAAAAAGCCAATATAAAAGTTTATTTGTTTAATTAATTTATAACTTTCTTAAATTATTTACAACAGCTACTTTTTAACAGTTCACAACATGCTATGAGTGATGGATAGTTATTACCGTATCAGAAAAATCATAGCAATTAAGATGCTTGATTTATTTTATCGGTTTATAGTAAATTAAATGTTGATAGAATCGTAGAATTATTACGCATGACACATAAACAATAAAAAAAACTCTAATCAAATCGTTGATATATCGAACTGTTGACAGGTTACTTTTCGTAAAACCAGTTTTGAAGAAAAATAAAAGTAAGTAACGCTAATGGTTTAAATATAAGCTACAGCAGTGAAAAATTTTAATTTAGCCTGTAATAATAAACGAATTAATTTTACAAGTCAAATTTTTATCAATAACATTTTTTTCTGCTTTTTAAGCTTGATATTTATTTACGTTTTCTTAGTCAGTGAATGCTTGATACGATTAGCATGCCACTAGAATCATTCTGTAGACCCAAGAATTCCAGGAAGTTTGTGAATGTATGAACATATACATCATAACACAAATAATTCCGTGTAATAAATTACCGGACCCTTTCATGTTAATAACATACGTTAAAAAGTAGATTGAGAGTCCGCAGACTCTTTTCCAAGAAAATAATTTAAACACGTATTGGATTACAAATAAATGTCTAACATTGTTCAATCATCAATCTAATAACGATGTTCCACACAAAGTCTACAAAATCAATCAGTTTCTTTCGACAGTTAGTAAATTTCTTAGTACATGTTACAGTGAACCATTCCTTGAGATATAAATCATTACATGAACGGTTTATTGCCCCGAGGAGCAATGTGCGGGGAATTTCCAAGTAGAAGTAAAGGGAATTAATAGAAGTTAAAATTATGCTCATCTTGGTTTGCTCCTATTTTACTTAGTGTGCAAAAGAAAGAGGGAAGGAAAAATCGTTGCTGTAAGAACTCAGGAAAGGTGTTGAAAAATTTTAATATTTAAATTTCCTATCCAAGAAAAAAAAAATACTGATACAGAAGTTTAAAGAATTATTGGTTAATTTTGTTTTCCGAAGCCTATATTGTCATTTGTCAGATCTTTTAGTAGATTCTATAGTAGATAATTGTCATAGTGGGAGTGGGACATATTTGCCTAAGTACTTGCAAGAACATTTGAGAGATAAGGTATTCAGCTAAATAAGTTATCATACGAATAAGTTATTTTTTCCCAGTTTACAAGGAAGTGCGGGACAGCATTGATAAAACATTTTTGGCACAAATGAAGTAAATTTACATTTGATTCACTGCACTACACCTGAACGTTCATAAGTAACACTCATACAATAAGTGATAAATTAATTAATAATAGCTTAGCCGTGTATAATTAACTAACTAACTCTTTGGCTTACGGAATTCGCAAGTTCAACGCCGCAGTAACAAACATTCGCCATTGGATTCTACCCTGGACAAGATGAAGCCAGGTTTCACTACGAACACCTACTTCTCAAAGATCTCTTCTAATATTGTCCTCCCAACGACGTCTCGGTCTTCTCAACGGCATTTTCCCCTCCGGTTTTCAAACCATGATGGAATATAATCTTCGTTTTCCCTCATTCGAGCTGCATGACCTGTCCATTTCAGTCGTCGCGATCCTCGGGTGAATCGCACAGTCCGTGAAGTTCTTCACTATGCAGCCTCCTTCATTCTCCGGTTATTTCGTCCCGCTTTGGTTCGTATATCTTGGGACGGGCGTAAGCCATAGTACTGTTACTGGCCATAAAATTAATTTTATCTTATTATATCTTGGCCTGTATATATTTTGAAAACCTTTTTTTTTAATACACGTAATTTATGTGCATCTGCTAAGATCGTATTCCAACTTTCGCAATCGTAAAGAATTATCAGCAGAATAACCGTTCTGTACATTTTCAATTTCAACTTTCTTGATATTAATTACGAGGTTAGGAGTTTCTGGACTGAATAGAAACTGCGTTGCCCGATACGAAGTGACTTTTTATTTCTTCTGTGACCTCGGTTTTCACTGTTACATACGCTCCCGAGTATTTCAATTTGGTTACTTTTTCTAGGTTTTCACTCTTAATTGTTATGTCTTTATTTCCTTCATCCTCTGGGCTGTTTCGTTTTGTTATATTTTTGCTTTTACTACGTTCACATGTAGATCTATCTCATCGCAAGCTTCTATATCGATGTTACTCTGTAGTGCGTCTCTATCGTGCCATGTTAAATTTATATCATCCGCATATACAAACAGTTAGTTCAAACCATTCAATGTTACTCTCTTTTTGCCCATTCTTTTTTTGAATCGCATATTCTAACGCAAAGTTAAACAGTAATAGTGATAAGTAGGGCCCGGGAGTTTATGTTATAACATATATTTATTTTACATGGAAATCGGATAATGGGGTGAGATCTTCACGTATCAGGCGAAAACCAGCTGAAATATGCAAAGTTGCAAACATATTTTGACATATTTTCCATATTTTCCAATTTGGAAACATATTTCTTCACTTTTCTAATGATAAGACATATTTATATATATATTTTGCAATATACTTGCACAAAATCGATAATTTTTTAATTTTTTCTTATATGCCTTCTGCCAAAGTAATAAAATCCGCATTCTCGCTGTGGTCGATTGAACTTGCATCAAACTATGCGAAACGTATTTGGTTTTCTACCAGGTTGAAATTTAGTACGGGATAAATAATACCGCCTTGCGTTATAATGTCGAAAATCGTTTAAAATAAAAAGCTCTCTGGTCATTGTTGAACGTGCGCACGACAATCACAACTGTTCTTTTTTCTTTACATTTTTCCTTTAGAACAAAAACAAACAAATTAGCATTTTGTGCTGAAAAAATAGTTATTTTTACGTCAGTCAAAATCAACAGTAGTTTTAGCCAGGCGTGCAGCGGAGCAAGTGTAGAGAATGCCTCCTGTGAAGCAATCTGTTTCGTTAAAGTTGAGAGCATACGTTGCAGAATTTGGGAGCGATGTGTTCTCTACAGATGACAAGATATTGTTCTGTAAATATTGTGAATCCAGTGTGGGATATTCGAAGAGATCTTCTGTATTGCAACATTTAGATACGACAAAGCATAAAAGAAATGTGTGTAGGAAGAAAGCAAAATCACAAACGCTACTTCAACATGTGACATCGTCCCTGAGCAGTCGAATGTCCTCTTTCGCCAAGGACCTGTGTAAAACATTTATCGCATCGGATATCCCTCTGTGGAAGTTGGAAACCCTAATCTTCGTGAGTTTTTGGAGAAGTACTGCGACAAGGAAATCCCTCACGAATCCACACTTAGGAAGGCCTATGTGGAAAATGTCTATAGTAAAACTATGTGTAACATCCGGCAGAAAGTGAAAAATAAAAATTTCTGGTTATCAGTGGACGAAACGACAGACTGTTGCGGACGTTATATAGCCAATGTTGTGCTTGGTATTTTGGAACCGGAACAGGCTGGAGAAATTTTCCTTGTGCATGTTCAGCAGTTGGAGAAGGTTAACCATTCTACAATCGCTGGCTGTATTGAAAACGCAATGCAGGTGGCTTTTCCAGAAGGCGTTCCTCGTGACAGGCTTCTCGTACTTGTAACGGACGCAGCTAGGTATATGGTGAAAGCAGGAAAAGCCTTGAAAGTTCTATATCCCAAAATGATCCACATTACTTGTCTGGCACACGGAGTCCACAGACTATGTGAAGAAATTAGAGCAAGATACCCCAACGTAGATCGCTTCGTGTCAAATATGAAGAAAATTTTCTTGAAGTGTCCATCACGACGGAGGCTGCTCCGGATATTGCTTTGCCACCACAGCCGGTGGTGTCACGGTGGGGAACATGGCTTGAAGCAATTCAATATTACTGCGCCAATCTGCCTATTCTTGCCGAAATAGTTGCTGGATTTCAAACTGAAGATGCAGCATGTATTAGTGTTGTTCAGGAATTGCTTAATGATATTAAATTAAAAGATGATATTGTGTACATTTCTGCAAATTTTGGGTTTCTGGTGTCATCCATTGAGCGATTGGAGACAAATGGTCTCAGTGTGCAAGACTGTCTTGAAACCGTAGAATATGTTAGAACAAAGTTGTCAACAGCAAAGGGACTAACAGCAGATTTGGTGAAAGACAAGTTCACAGCCATCCTGAACAATAATCCTGGATATAGCACTCTCACCAACATCGCCGCTGTTCTGAGTGATGACGGAGAATTAACTCTAAAAAATGTTGAAGAAGATTTAACACCTGCAGATACAGTATGTTTGAGGTTTGCTCCTTTGACTTCGTTCTATGTGGAACGTACATTCTCACGCTACACTGTAAAAAAAAACACTTTCTTACACTTTTAGGGCACTTTCAAAAGCAGGAATGTGTTTTAAAAGTATACCAATTGTGTAATAAAGTGCTGTGAAGTGTTCGAATGTGGTCCATTACAAGTACTACATAAATCGAGCGCATTATTTGAACATAATAAAAGCACTATAATCCTAAGAACATTTTTTTATCGTTTTCGAGCACTTTTTCAGCACTATTAAGGGAGCACATTTATCTCACATTCTGTACATTTTTTTACACTTTTTCCAAGCTTATTACACCCCAATAATAGCTCACATTAAATTCTTTGTCATTTTTATTTGTGCCTCCTCATTATTTTTTAAAGAAAATGGAGGGGCTCAGGTAATTTATATAGTAGTAGTGTGATTTTTATGTTTATTAAGCGTTTTTCTAAATGCACAGTCTTAAAGAAGAGTTATTTATCTCTTTATCAGGTAGGTTGAAGGTATAGTGTTGAGATGCCAATTTAACATAAACTGTAGGTTCCATTCTTAGAAAGTCACAAGTTTGCCAAGATGCTTGATCAAAATTCTACTTTAACGTTAGAACCTATTTTCCAGTTTAATAATTTAACTCTATACAAATATGCATAGGTAAACAAATTAAACTATACATCCTTCCAGTTTTTGAAAACCGTAGTTGTGTCCTTAGCTTGTCTCGTCTGGGGAATGACGTCCCTACATGAATTGAATTGAATTGTATGGCCTCTAGGGATCTAAGGCTCAGGTCAGGATAGGGGAGGGAAAGGTATAGGGGAAGGTGTCGGCCAGAGTCTATGTTGAAGATGCCATCCCGGCATTTGCCTGTTGTGACAGGAAACACTGTCAGGATGGTCGGCCGCTGGGATCGAACCCACTCTGACCTCCCGAATGCTACGCCAACGCTCTACCCCTGAGCTACGCCCGCTCCGTACGTCACTGCATCACTTTTAAGATAAGATTGACTACGAATGAAGCGCAGAAGGCGCCAGTTAGGGTACCACCCGATATTTACCTTCTGAGACTGTAAAAAAGCCTTTATAAAACAATCAAAATTACCGGCACCATGACAAACCGAGCCTTCAAATTTCAATTTGAGGCTTATTGCAGTGATTCCGCCAGACAGACCCTGTGGGGGTATCACTCCCGAAATGATAGAGAACACCCCCCAAACTTTAACATTTTTTCAGTCAAAAATCAATAGAAAATGTGCAAAACTCTAATTACACCCTCCCAATTTTGACTTTACACCCACCCCCAAACTGAAAATCCTTGCGGAATCTCTGCTGTATTGTCATTGTTAAATATTTTCCTTTTTATTATGTCTGCTCAAATTAAAGTTAAGAAAGTCCTTTCGTTCGTTTCTATACAAAATTACGTTCCTTTCTATACAAAATTGGGGAAATACTCAAATCCTTTGTGTTTATTGAAGAAGAAGAAAAACATACATTTCTTTATCAACGGATTGTTTTTGTTTATCTCAAGTTCTTAAAAGCAACACATTATCTTTCGCACAGGTGTCTCCTGTCTGGTTGTTGCCAGGTCTACTGTTTTAGTAGTAGATTCCTTTTCTGTACTGTCTACTAGTCTATTTTAAATTACAATGTAATTTCTGCTGGTTTTCTATAATTTTAACCTAGCAACATTGATTGCTTGACTTATATCTGACGTAAAACTGTTGAACATAACACGCCACCTATTCGCAACGACGTCTAATAACGGTTTGAAGTGATTTCGACTCGAAGAAAGAAGAGGAAATAATAACAGTTTGTTCTTCAGCCTCCTGTGTCGCAGTAAAGAAGGTACGTGGAAACTAACTTTCTATATAACTTAATTATTTTAATTAATATTTTATAAACCTAGTGTAATTATTTTATATAAGAAGATCGTGTGATTTAGTCGGTGTGATAGAAATTGTTTTCATACAAATCAAAATGGCGACAATTTGGAACAATTCATGACACGGCAATATGTGGTAACTTTCATCACAAGTCATTTTATTTTAGCAATGTGTTCAGGACTCATGCAATATTGTATTTCACAAATGCATTTTTGATCAAAGAGACTCACATATAAACCATTCAAGAAGTAAATTAATGAGGCTTAAATTGAAAAATTAAGTGAAAGTAGGCCAATATATAATATAATAATGCCTTTTGCCCATAAATCAATTTGATCCTTTTAAAAAAATCCTTGTTCCCTTATGAAGACCGTGTGTTAATTTGCCGTTTACAGTGCCAATATAGCAGTTTAAGGTAAAAAAAATGAAGTTCATTTAAAATGCAGTTACGACATATTGCCGTGTCAAGAACGATATGCATTTCCGCAGTTGGACAAAATAAATCGATTAAAACCAATGTTGGCCATTTCCTGTTAGCTACTTCCGGTTAGTAATTTCCATGGTGCTACATGAAAATTTTTGAAAATTTATTTATGGCCTTTAGGCATCTAATGCTCAGATCGGAACAGGATAGAGGATAATATGTGGGAAATGGTCAGCCCAGGCCTAAGTTGAAGGTACCAGCCCGTCATTTATCTGGTGTGTCTGAAAAATGCCCTGGAGAAACCTGTTAGGATGGTCGTCGGTTCTGGGATAAATCCCAAAATCTCCCTATTGCTAAGCCAACATTCTTAACAGTGATCTACGGCCGCTCGGTAGTACAGTACTGATATTCAAAATGTATGTATATCGATCGGCCAAGCTTTACAAACGAAATCTTTTGCTAATCATAGTTGCAATTCCAGTTATAAACTCTTTAGTTTTGAATATATTTAATTTAGAAACAGCCAAGTCAATCCAAATGTCCAAAAATTCACTAGGCAGCTGTGGGTCAGTTGTTACTCTTAGGATTCGGGAGGTACTGGGTTGAAACCAACGATCAGGCATCCTGCTTGGTTTACCAGGATTTTTCCAGACTTGGGCTGTTCGATTTCTGAATTTCGATATCGAACTTAGAATGAACATCGAAAATCGTTCATATCGAAATATCGTTGGGAATCGAAAATGTTTATATTGAAGATAGTTACAGGACGAGCATAGTTCAGTTCGTAGCGCATTGTTCTACCAATCCAAAGGTCCTAGAAATGACCCCAGTGGCTGCCCATCCTAACTGAGGTTTTTACAACCACTCACACCGGGCAATGCCATAGTCACACAAGGCAAATGCCGAGATGTTACCTACAAACTAGGCCTAGCCAATTATCTACTAACTTCCGCTTCCAAACTCGTAATCCGTCCTGAGCCTGATATGCCTGAAGGCCATAAATAAATGTAAACTCAAAATTTAATAGAATAGTTGGAAATCGAATATCGTTGGGGAAAAATTGTTACGGTAGAAGAAAATCTGCACTGGAAAGGCTGCCTAGGCGTCATGTAGCCCCACTCATGACCAGGGGCATAAGAAACATCCTCGCGGCGTGGGAGGGAAGCAGGAACGCAGATTTATTTTACGA